>KE156311.1:42407-56901 GCA_000411055.1 Leavenworthia alabamica
TTGTAGTCTTTCACAGCTGCCTTGATGGCATCCTCTGCCAACATACTGCAATGGAGCTTGACTGGTGGGAGAGAAAGATGCTTTGCTATTTCACTGACAAAATAAAACACACACATTCAAATTAGGGTTTCAGCCATTGAAAAATCCATGACATAAATCACAATTTTTTCTTCATTTTTATCTCAGATTACTAGAAAACCTTATGTAACATGCTAACTAGTAACCAATTATTATACAAATAAACAGAGTCCAGTGACTGAGTTCATCAAAAACAAAACAACCATCATCAAGTACAGCAACTTGTATGCCAACAATCAAAAGAGAGCATATTGTGGTCTAATGCAACAACTCACAATGAACAAGAACACAAGGCATCCTTAATTTAGTAAACATGAGTGTAAGATACAAAACAACTGGTACTTACGTGTTCTTGATGGTCAGGACATCCTCCATAGCTTTGCCTTTAACCCATTCAGTGGCTGAAAAAAAAATATGAATCATTCAACATCAGAAAGCTAATACCTATCATCTCACTAGGATCCGAAATGGACAAAGTATACTGCAGAAATTACAGAGAGAGAATAGCTCAGACTGCATCAACTTGAGTGAAACCTAACTGGGAGAAACGAATCAATATCTCTGAATGAAATTTATAACTCAATATCCTCTAATTTCTCCAATTCACTCATCAATTGTTCAAAATATGAAACAAACCAACACACAACGGAAAAATCTTAACATACCGACAGATGAAGAAGCGATAGCTGAACCACAGCCAAAGGTCTTAAAACGAGCATCGACGATTTGACCGGTCTTCTCATCGACCTTGATTTGAAGCTTCATAACATCACCACAAGCAGGAGCTCCCACGAGTCCCGTACCTACGCTGGGATCATTCTTATCGAAAGACCCAACGTTGCGGGGATTATCGTAATGGTCGATGACGTTCTCATGGTAGAATCGTGAAATACCTACAGGCCACGGCGTTGATTGACGTGATGTAAAACCTAGAGCCTTCTTTGCAGCTTGCTTGAGCATCATCGTTGTCTTTTAGGGTTTCGACTACTTTTCTCTCTTTGTTCCGCGGAAATGGGAGGAATCAGATCGAAGAGAAATTGAGGGTTTCCTTTGAGGGCTATGAGGAGGCGGTTTTGTTGGTTCTGAGATAAGTGAGGGAACACGTGGACGGTTGAGATGGTTAATTGGATATTTCTTAGTATTTGTTTTTTAGGTAACTTGAGATCTGATGCGTATAAATGTGAACATTAATGGGCTCAAACAGTTTAAATGGGCCTTGTGAACTAGAACCTCTTGTTTTCTCTTTGCATTTACATCATAACATCATCATCTTCCATACGAAAAGAAACGTACAAAGTACAAACCATAGTTAAATTTTGTTTTCTAGGGATCACCTCACTGTGATCACGTAAATCGAGAAATTTCAACCGTCGGATCGTTTTCAAAAGATGTCTAGGATCTCGACGATCGTACGGTTACAGAGAGGACACGAGCCTCGGTTCAGCCAAAGCTCTCTAGAGCACACTCTGCAAAAAGTATGTCCACATGGGATAAACGCCGCGCCTTTCTTTCTTCCCATGCACACGCAACATACCGAATCATTACTCGTTGACATCCCCATAGACGCCGTTAAGATCTCAGTCTCTCTTCCGTCATCAACGACTCTCTCCGCCGTCTCCTCCAGCAATCTCATCAACGAGATTCTAGTCGGCGTCATATCTACAGTCGATTCTTCCCGGTTATATCTCTCCGCCTCTAACGCCGTAGCAAGATTCATACCCGAACCCGATCCAAGTTCCGATCCGAGAACGAATTGAGTTTCGTTAAGTTCTTCGATTTCGTCTTCTATTGAGCTTGGACTGTGCAAAGTAGTATTGTTAGTTAGACGGAGACTCCAGGTGGGACCACAGCATCCGATGCATTTTAATCTCAACCGTTCTTTTAAAGTCCGCTTTCTCCTGGTGCGATCGTGACCGCTCATTTGGCGTCGGAGAAGATCAAGGAACGTCGTCGTTGTGCGGTGTGTCTCCGTCATCCTTTGACTTGTTCCAAGATCGAGTTCACTCATCATTAACTCAGTTACAGAAAATACTCCGGTTACGAAACAGAATCACCACCAGTGAAATAGACAGATCAGGTCTGCCATTAGAGAGAGATATAAAGAGAGAGGAGAGAGACTGTTTAGATCTTTGGGTGTCGCAGTGATGATGATGATATTATAAAGGAAGAGACTGCAGAGGTTTTCAGAGCTTTTTTTTCCTTTCACATTTCTTTAAAACAGAGAATTAAATTTTAAATAGTTAAAGTTATTTCTGAATATTTATTTCCCGCGGACTAATATTATCGAATATCAAAAAAAAAAAATTATCAAAAAAATTAGTGTTATTTCTGTAAGTGGACAACTTCGTCTTTATGGTCTCGAATAAAAACAAGATCGAAGAATAACTAAAATTTATATTACCAATAAAAGAGTCATGCATTGGAGTTCAAACCTACTAAAAGATTAAATAAATCATCAATTTGAATAAAGTTATTGATCTTCCAAACTCATATGAAATCAAAATCTGAAATACTAAGCGAAGAGACTGATGAAATCTCATATAGGTGCTAGAACCAGAACATTGTTTGAGATTCACGGTGTCGGTATAAACTTTGTGGCGGGAAAATATGTTTGTTATTAAACTCGAGGAAAAAAAGAATTTGAAATGACATGAAAAAAGAATAAAAGGAGGAAATTAAAGAAGGTGCATGAATCAAGGCTTTTCCCACGTGAAATGTTCTCATAGACAACGTCGTCGTATTTGCGCCACACTTTCCCCAATAAACCTCATGAAATTGAAATCTAAACGCCAATACCAATAAACTTTTCACTTTTAGAGATAATGATACATTCAATGATTTTGTACTCACCATTTACGATTACAATCTTCTCATAACAATCTCAATCCAAGAAATCATAGAGCCTCATTACTAAAGAAATAAAATTGCAGTAAAAGAAAATGGTCTAAAACGTCAAAAATGCTGAGATTAAGTAGTTGAACTAGTTAATGTTACATCTATAATATTCTTACGTATCACGCCTTAACTTTATTCTTACGTATATGGATTTATATCTTATATTCTTCATAAGTTGATGATACAGCTCAATTCTTGATGCAGTCTACAATACCTTCACAATGAGCCTCAGGAACAACACTCCTCCCTGATTCCTCTTCTAAAATGGAGTGTGGAGAACGTAGACTCCCCAGTGTCTGACAAGCTCTCATTGTCTTGCAATGTTCTGCTTCATCATCTCTTACGTTCACAAACACATCATACAAATTCTCTGCAAAAACCATAGTCACAAGAACAACAACTTATAGATCTTGAATTCAAACCACAATAACACTTGACCCCATACATATACACAATGCAAACTCACACAACCATGGATGCTATATCATAAAGAGATAGGAAACAAATTTGCTACCTATTACTGGTCTTCGAGTATTGGGAGCTCTGGATGTTTGGAACTCATCTGAAGTAAAAACAGAGCCATTTTGAGAGACTTAATATTGATAAAACCTGGAAGGAGTAAACTGACTCACCAAATATGTACAAGTCACTTCCAGTATAGTATTTTACTGCGATATCGGGTGCAGGCATCTTCTTCAACTCTTCTGTTTAGGGAAAACAATTCAGAATGTAAAAATTCAATGTGTAGATGTTTCAAGAACTAAATTACTAATGCAAATGGTACTGGGAACGTTGGAGTAAGAAGAAGAAAAAACCAACCTCCACTGGCCTTGAGAAATTTATCATAAGTCTCATATGCATGACTCTCCACACATTCCGAAAAGTGATCTGCACCGGGTTACAAACGGCTTATGAAGTCATGTTTGACAAGAAGCAATATATTATGCTACTTTCGTGAAAAGAGAAACTTACATGCCATTCTAGGGCTTACGATGTATAAGAACACTGTCATGAAGTAATAAAAAGTTGCTATGTGCTGGGCCAGGAAACGATCAAACCACCAAGAATTGCCACCCAATTCCTGTGATCAGAAACATGTGTTTTACATTTTCAAAACTATGTGAGTTAAAGAGTATGAAACTTGTAGATAAGGAAAATCAAAATGGTACTTACTTCCATAATGAGCAAGTGATGCATCTCATTCCAGCTCTCAGCAAAATGTACTTTCAAATAATCTGCTCTTCGCCACCAACCAAAGGTCTCATACATGTGTAACACAGACATAAAAGCTGCAAGAAGCATACAGAAACATTCATTAAGTTCCATTAGGCATCCAAATCCATAAATACTGACACACATAAAAATTGATTATCCACAAATTCTATCTTTCACAAAGATGAGTATATATAACCTTTAGTTGTTAAGAGTTTAACTATGCTTCTAATGAGATAAGCAAGCGGAAAAATATATATTCATTGACACTATTCTGTCATTGTTCTTCTACACACAGCTCAACTTCAAAACATTATAAGGAACTGAAGCTGCAAATAGGTGCACTTACCAAAATAAGGCACTCTAGCAATTGTCTCAAGAACAAAAAACCTTGCATATGTTCGGTCACTATACAACGTGTCAAGTATCTTAATCACCGAGTCCTGAGAGCAAAACGATAAACAAAGATATCAATCCGAAAACATTGGTTAAATAACTTCCGCTAATCAAACAATCTCGATTTGTATTAAGTCATAAGAAGCTTACTGTGAGGAAGACATTAACTCCTTGCTCAAGCTTGATGATCCATGAATCAAAAGCACTAGTTGACGACATATTTGGCTCTTCAAGTGGTTCTTTACCAGTAAAAGTCTCAGCTTTAAATGATTCCTCAACCACCACTTTCTCTTCATCGTCTTGCAAAATCGTTGCTTCAACTCGATGAAAGTTCCTTCATTTTTTTTTTCATTTTATATACAAAATTAAACACTTTTCATACTCGGAAACATAACTAAATCAATTGAAATATTAACTGTAGCTAAGCAGACCTGAAGAGCAGACGATGAGAAGATAGAGGAACATGACGGAGCAATCGGTGAGAAGAACTGTAAGAAACAGCAGCTCTACAACGTCGGAGAGTAACCAAAGGCCGTGAAATCGCCAACGTTCCAGATGAGATACCTGATATCGCCGCCATCTTCGTCAGGAACCCAATAATTGAACAACGTCTCGGAAAAGTAAAGGTTGTAGATTTTTTGGTGGTAATAGAGAATTTTGTTTTGTTTTAGACGAAGAATAACGAATATAGAGGCGGGAAGATACTATGGGTTCTCCACTTCTGCCCATCGATATCAACGCGTCAAACAAATCACGGCCGGAGAAATTTCCTGCAATAATAGGATCCGATTTAGTCAAATAATCCGACTCGGGTTTAAGTTCTGGACCTAAAATAGCTTATGGGCTTTAAGGCCCTTGAATAAGGGACACGTCATCTCGTATGAAATAATTTCGGAATTAAAATCATAACTTTATATGTTGTTATCCCGTGAAAATAATTAAACATTTTTGAACACCTGTATATCTACCAACTGATATTTAAATCCGTGATTTAAATGACGTGTGTTGTTATTTACGAATGTGTTAAAAAACAAAAAAAAAACTCTTGGGTTAATGCACATTGTCCCTGATTTTTAAAAATGATAAAAATACAAATACAAATATGGGCCTAACAAATATGGGCCTAACAAATATGTATAAATTATAAGTTGATACGTGTATGTTTAGAAAATTAAACATGAGAGTATAAATTAAAGAGATTTACAGGTGGCTTTACAAAAACCACAAATCAACGCAACTTTTGTTTATACCTTTTTCCCTCTTCGATTTCACCTTAATTAAAATCCGCGAATCTCTGAAATTTTCCTAATCCCAAAATTACCCTCTCAAATGGAGAATCAATCATCGGAACAAGAATCTCGAGAACATCTTCTCCGACGAAGCAAACAACCGGAGTTTCCTCGTTCACAATTCCCTTTCATGAGCCTCGTGCTCTGGTTTGACCAGTCAAATCGTGGCACAGCTCTGCTTTCCTGGTCCGTCTTCTTCCTTCTTGTCGTCATCGTCCCGATGATCTCCCACTTTTTGCTCGTCTGCTCCGACTGCGATTTTCATCACCGACGTCCTTATGACGCCGTGGTACAGCTTTCTCTGTCGATTTTCGCCGGAATTTCATTCCTTAGCCTCTCGATTTGGTCTAGAAAATTCGGGATGCGACGGTTTTTGTTCCTTGATAAGCTTTGGGACTTTAGCGATAAAGTTAGAATTGAATACGAAGCTGAAATCCAGGTTTGCTATTTTTAAATATTTAAATATATTTTTCTTTTAAATTTAAAAATAAATAATTACTTATTAATCATTGTTCTTTAATAATGCATGCAGAGATCAATGAAACGGTTAATGGTCTTCGTTCTTCCTTCACTTACACTAGAAGCAACGTACAGAATCTGGTGGTATATCTCCGGCATTAATCAGATTCCTTACATCATCAACCCTGTTCTAAGCCACGTCATCGCATGTACTCTTCAGCTTTCTTCTTGGCTTTATCGTAACTCTGTTTTCATCATCGCTTGTATCCTCTACCAAATCACTTGTCATCTTCAAACTCTTCGTCTCAATGATTTCGCACGCTGTTTCGCATCTGAGATGACTGACGTTAGCTCAGCTCTCCGTGAGCATCAAAAGATTCGTCGTAATCTGAGGATTGTTAGTCATCGGTTTAGGAGATTTATACTTTTTTCTTTGGTTTTTGTTACTGCTACTCAGTTCATGGCTTTGCTTACAACTACTAGAGCTAGTGTTGCTGTTAATATCTATGAAGTTGGCGAGCTCGCGGTAAGATTTCTAACTCCAGTTTAGTTTAGTTTCTCTGTTTTTTTGTTTGGTTGGTTGATTCAGATTGAAATGTGTTTTTTTTTTATACAGTTATGTTCGTTGAGTTTGGTAACAGGAGTATTTATATGTTTGAGAAGTGCAACGAAGATAACTCATAAAGCTCAATCAGTAACAAGCCTTGCAGCTAAATGGAACGTTTGTGCCACAGTTGACTCATTTGAGAATCTTGATGGTGAAACTCCAACAGGTTCGAATGTTGAATCCCAAATATTTCCATGTGGCAATGCCATTGATTCAACTGATGAAGAAGAAGGAGAAGGAGATGATGATCTTGACAATACCAAGATACATCCAATTTATGCTAATACAATTTCTTTCCAAAAACGTCAAGCTCTAGGTAATGAATATTTGTTTGATATAACATTCAACAAATTAAAAAAAACTATTTTGTTTCTTATTTTGTAGTGACATATCTAGAGAACAACAAAGCTGGGATCACTGTGTATGGATTCCTTGTGGATAGATCATGGTTGCATACAATTTTTGGCATTGAACTAGCTCTTCTTCTATGGTTGCTCAATAAAACAATCGGTATATTAGCTTAAAACAGACTTCTCTTGTTTGAAAAGGGTTTTTATTTTTGCAATTCCCTTTTAACTTTTGTGTTCTTGTCTTTGGTTTTGTGACAGTGAATATACCATGAACAAGAAGTTAACTGGTTTTGTATAGATATATTATATATATATATGAATCGTTTTGACATGATGTTTCGCTTGAAGACATGAAGAAGAAGGTAGAGATTTTCCACGGTGGCGGCGATGTCCCTCTTCCTTTTTGTTTGTTTAGTTAGAAATGTTGACATATGACAACTATTTTTGGCTCATCTATATATACAAACATTTATCTACGTTTAGTAGATAAATAACTCTATATATGTATATGTTTAGTAGAATGATGAATAAAATATAGCAATATATTTAATATTGAATGTTTTATTATGAATGAATGAACTTTTGTTTTGGGGTCGGTAGGCCTTAAGACTGTGCTTCACAAAATTTATAATAATGTTGTTCGAAATGATTAATGCGTTTGAGTTTGTTTTTAAGGTAAAAGTGACTCTAAAGTTGATGAATCATAGTTTCACCACCTTATTGTCAAAAAGCATCTAGACATGCCTAAAAGGTTCCTTTAGTTTTTATTTGATGTAGTTAATACTTAATAGTAGTAGATGGAACATAATTTATTAAACAGAAAATAGCATTTACATTTTGGGGCTTTATCTACTCAAACATAAACCCCATAGAAGGGGCAAAAAAAACAGAATTAAGAAAGAACAAAGAAGAAGAAGCTAATTTGGTTTCCTTTTTGAACCAATTTGGCTCTCCTCTCATTCTTCTCTTCTTTCTTCAGTCTTGTGAGCCTAACTCTTAAGCATTTATATTTATAATCGGGGGACAGAAGTATTACATACATAATGGTTTTTAGACAGGAATGACATCAGCGTTTTGATTATCATCGCAGGTGATAATTAAGCCATCTGTGTAGGTAGGGAGAAGACAGTGCCACCACCTGCAGCTACTAGAGACTGCTTCAGCTGGAGCAACTATCATCAGAACGTTGTCATGTCTTCTTACCATCCCCATCACGCTCACTGTGCTTCCTTCTTTTATGTATCTGATTATCACACAATATCAGTAAGTCAGCAATAAAGTGTGTTCTCTTTCATTAAAATGTGAAACTAATGAGCTTCCTTGAATGCATAATAAAAATGAGAGTCTCCAAAAAGTTCTTTCCATTGTACTAAAATCTTTAGTCCTAACTCAACCTTCTAAGCCCCTTAACTTCAGACTTATCAAGCACTGATGTGACATGTTTAAGCTGTTCATTTTGACAATAGTTCATGGATTTTTTTCCCACATTACATCTTTTTCTAATATTGTGACTTTAGCTGTGGAAAAATATCCAACTCTACTACTACTACCAGTCAAAGTAAACGTCTACACCACCAGTTTCAGAGTAAAAACTTTCAATTATATACTAAAATCAGGGTCCTAAAGGTCGTATTTTGGACTTTGGATAATGATAACTGACAAATATATAAAGATGCATATACCCTTCTTTGAGGCGCATGACACGGTCATCGGCTGAGAGGTTACGATCCGACAGCCACTTTAGGAAGCTAGGAGATAAATCTTTATTTTGAGTTGTTACATTAGCAACTGTGGCTGGTTTGACAAAAGGAGAAACTTTTGATCCATATCCTGCCTTAACTAACGCCCTCAATCCAGATTGAAAATCCGAGATGTAAAAATCCGACACATATTTCTGCCAAAAAAGAGTATGAACACAACAATAATCATCAGAACTTAACCATCTCCTCTTGTCGTATAAATATCATATGGTTGGTTCTTCTCAAGAAAGAAACTAACCTCAGCATGTCTAGTTCCCCAAGAAAAACATCTATGTTTAGGATTTGCGGATTTTCCACCAAAACCTTTATACTCATACAATTCCGTTGATACATAAACACATCTTGGTGTTCTTTGGTAAGAAGTCTCTAGAGGAATGCTTCCACATGTCACAACCTATAAATATAACAAAAGATTTAACCATATCTACAGCAACATTGTTAATTAGCTGTATAACGCATTAAATAAGCTTGTTGACGACTTGTTATACAAAAGCACCCGTGACTTCAATTGTCGATTATATAAATGGTCTACTAATTTCATTAAAGACTCTTCTAATCTAAACACAAGCAGCAAACTTTAGTTTGGTGAGTGATCTTTAAATAATTAAGTCCATAAAATGATGATGATAATGATATTCTAACTTTACCAAAGGTGAAAATGATCAAATGCTAAATTAGAAAGTAATTTAGTTAAATAGATCAATTAAAGTCATTTACTAAAACTAAGAGAGATCTTTAACATTTGAAAATTAGGGTTTAACTTACCCCTGTAACCTTGACGAATTGTCCATCAATGGCGCCTCTAAGCTCAGCATCTGGATACTTTTTGATGAAACTCAACAGTCCTTTTCTTCTCCAAACGCAATTCCATACCATAACCACGATGGCGGGACAAACCGCAGCTAAAACAACTGCAATCACCAGCGGTGTTTTTACTGCAACGGTTAGAAACGCTCCAACAAGTAATCCCATCGCCGCCACTATTAGAACCGCCCAAACAATCGCTTTCGGTACTTTAAACCCGATCTGAACCGGGTCCGTGTTCAGACTCGTCACCGACGAACCGTATTTAGGCTTGCTGGACCCGGACCCTAAATTACTCATTTGGTGGTCCAATTGACCCGACCTCCTAGACCCGGATAAAATTGGACCCGAAGAACCGAGAGAACCAGAAGTTATTAAGCCGGTTGGCTGAAGTTGAGAGAGTGGACCTGAAGATTTTTTAACTGGACCAGAGTTGGGACCAGATCGAACGGATCCACTGTTAGGGTTTGAAGAAGATGAAGAGACACGTGGCGGCACCTGAGGCCTTGATATTCCTCCGCTGCTATTACCACCGACGATTAGCGGCNTTTGGCAGCTGGTGAGATTGGATACGACCTGCCATTTCTAGAGATAGTGAGAGCTAAAATGCAGAGAAATGAAACTTTACTCTTGAGTGCTTCAGGAGAGAGAGAGTAGTGCTTGTGGGCGTGAGTGGCAGTGAAGGCGGAGAGAAAGAAGAAGGACGAAGAATATGAAATGACGAATATGGGTCAATAAAGGACTCTATTATTACGAATCTGCCACTGAGTCCTAATAACAAGCGATTGCGTAACCTTTGAAGTTAGTTACCGGTTTGATTGGTTATTTGGTTTATTTGTAACAGTAATATTTGGCGCTTGTTTTAATTTTATTTTACAGTAACATTTCATATGTAGTTACGTTTAGTAAAACTATTATTCATGTATTGTTTATTATATTTAGTAGAACATAATTTACAAATTTGACTTTCCAAAACCAGATTTAGTAAATAATTTAAAATTTGTTTTAGTTTATAATGTATGATTTGGAAAATCAAATAATAATAATTTATTTAAATACTTTTTCCTCATATGAATGGAAATCAATATATTATATATACGACTAATAAATTATTCGCTCATATACTACAATAGAGATATTTGGTTTCAATTTGACTAGTGTACTAAGAAAAATTCATTACATGTAAGATCTTAAGAATGGACAATGATCGTTTATATATATTACAAAAACAAATATCAGTGTCCAATAACATTCCATCAAAATTTGGCACGACAAATGTGTAGTTTTTGGACATTTGTTACAACAATACATGACTGAGTTTAAAATTTGATTTTCTTTTGAAAAATTGAAGGACCGACATTTTTGTTACGTCTTAGTATTAATTTTTTGTTGTAAAAGAAGATTATTATCAACAAAATAGACTTCTCTCACGTAGGACCATCTCCAATGGCCCAATGCCAGCGTTTCAAAAATCATAATGTGTCCATGCACTAAATATCCATGATAACTGTGTTTTCTGAATTTTAAATTACAGATTTGGTATAAAAACATTTAAACCCTTGACCAGGAAGTCAAGAGTGCTTGTTTGGAGATACTAAAGAAAATACATAATATATTAATAGAGTTAGATTCTTTTATAGCTGTCACTATAGTGTCAAGAATCTGTAATATTGAAAATGGTCGAGGGATAAATGTGGGAAATCAGATGTAGTCGGTGGGTGCTGTGTGGGAGAATCCAAGGAGATAATATGGGCGCTAATGGGAAATCTACTGTTTAGACGAAAATATCCCTGCAGTGTCAAAAGACCATGTAACTCATTTTGGATTTTTTTGGGTCGGATCTAATAATGTATTACTTATATGGTTTCAAACTTAGATATGGACAACATATTAAAATAAAATGTCTTCCAATTTTAAATATCTGATGTTTTGATATTTAAAAGTATATATTTAATTTTATTAAATTTCGTGTGATCTATAATATTTATTTATTTTAACTAAATTATTTAAATTTTATATTTAAATGATATTTTGAATCAAAATAAATTTCTTATATCCATAATTTATACGTTAAATAATTTGTACTTGTTGACATAATTTCACGAAATTTTGAAAACATTGTGATGGGAGTTTAACAATTAGCCAAAGGACATGATGTGTAAATGACTAAAATACCCTCAACTTTAGGATAAATTATGCTCTGTTCTTGATACGTATATTTGAGCTCAAGATTGCATATGTATATATTTCCAGTGTTTGCAAATACTTATTTCTCATCAATGAATTCAGCAATAAGTTAATAAATACAGTAATCAAACCAAAACCGGTTTAGCTTAACATGATGTGGGATACTGGAAGGAGACTCTAGACTCAACAAGACCAGAAACAGACGATGAGCTCACAATTATCAATCATATTCTTCTTGTCTTAGATGACATGTTGCTACGTTTATTACCTTGAGATGAAGGTTTATTTAAGACAGTTAAAATGAAGACAAGTAGTAGACGAAGAACTCTTCAATCGTCGCTTGATCCATGACTCTATATACTTGAGCTCCTTATCACTGATCGAGTGTCCAAGACCAGGATATGACTACAGATAAACAAATCTCCTTAGACGAATATTGGATTTATCTTAAAAAGAGTTTTGATTTGAAAATGTACCTTGAATTCACAGGTAACACCAGCTTCTTTGAGAAAAGGAATAGCAGCTTCACCAACTTCAAAGAGTACCATGTTGTCCTCAGTACCATGAGACCACAATATTGGTGTCTGCATATTACATTCTGAAGACTTAGAAAACCCAAATACACAGTTACAGGAAATCAATGTTTATACCTTCTTAGCTTCTTTAGGAAACTGATTGATGATTGAAGAAGTGAATGGAACCCATCCGCTAAGAACTGCTCCTCCTCCAAGTGTTTGTGGGTAAAGAAGTACACTAGCTAAGGTTAAAGCACCTGCATAAAATATCTTATTAGGTACTCCACACAATACAAAGATTCACAAGAAATATATAAGTTGATTCAGATCGATATAAAAAGGGACTCTCCATGGAAAAGAAAAACAACCTCCTTGGCTTAATCCACAGATAAAAACGTTTTCTGGATTAGTTCCTTGTGCAATCTCCTTGTCTATAATAGCATGCACGTTCTTAACTGCTTCAAGGACGCTGCTTTCATCAATTGGAGAGCCCTAACACATAAAAAGTTACATACTTGATGAGTCTGATTTCATAAGGAATACAAACTCATATCCATAAGAGAAGAGAGACCAGTTTAAAAGGAAGTTGAGGAACGTCAAACCAAGAAGGCATTACATGACCGTCTGCAACAAGCAAAGAAGAGAAGCACTTAATTACATATTTTGGATGTTAATTGGATTATGATGACACCAACAGATACCAAAGTGATATCAACATGAATGAATAAAAATCAAAACACTAAAATGAAGAGAAACAGAGGAGAAGAGCGTACTGTTGCAGGAAACAGGATTTAAAGGAGCAGAAGGGAAGAGCCAAGTAGTGTTCTTAAACTCAGGGGATTTGAATTGTGTTTGGATTGGTTCATTGGCAGGTCCAGAATCACCTAATCCGTGAAGCCACAAGATAAAGATTCGAGCCATGGAGTTTGTGTTCGAATTGGAAGAAACCAGTCCTTAGAAAGAATAAGATCGATTTCGTCTGTGTATGTGTATACCTTTGCCATTTCTATAATGGTGGTATCTCACTATCTCTCTCAAAGTCTTCGCGACGACTTCAAAAAGTAGAAAAAGTTAACTGAAAAATCATCTTCAAAGTTAAAATTATATAAAGGACAGAAATACCCTTGATCTTTTAAACGACACCGTACAATTTGCAGCAGCCCCTTTGTTATTAGTGTGTGCCGGAGAGAAAGTGGGAGAATCTCAGGAGAGAGAGGATTGGTTGGTGAAATTTAGATGGCGACTTCTAAACTTCAAGCTCTATGGAATCACCCTGCCGGACCTAAAACCAGTTAGTTTATACCCGTTTTCGTCATCGATTTCGAATTATTCTTTGTTTCCGGGAAAATTGTTGATCGAATTTTTGATATTTGACTTTCGATTTTTTTTTTCTGTAACGATTAGATCATTTTGGTGATTATTAATCTCATTTTTGTCTATTTCATTCACAGTTCATTTCTGGGCACCGACGTTCAAGTGGGGTATTAGCATTGCTAATATTGCAGACTTTGCTAAACCTCCTGAGAAACTTTCATATCCTCAACAAATCGGTATCTCATCTTTTCTTAACTGATCAAACTGGTCCTTCACTTAGGCTTATGATCTCCACATATTTGTAGTATAGTTGTCATTGTTCCTTTATCAGATTTCGCCATATTGTAGTGGCTTAATGTTCTTACAGTATTTTATAATATCTTCTCTTGCAATAGCGGTTACATGCACTGGTGTTATCTGGTCTCGCTACAGCATGGTGATCAATCCGGTATGAACTGCACTTAGTACTTATCATAATGAAGTATTGCTCTTGCTATTGAGTGATTTGGATTCCTTGTTTATCTTACTTTTTTGTTGTATATAGAAAAATTGGAATCTCTTTAGTGTTAATGTTGCTATGGCTGGGACAGGCATTTACCAGCTTACTCGTAAAATCAAGTAAGATGAC
>KE156311.1:57419-81144 GCA_000411055.1 Leavenworthia alabamica
CGATTCTTCTTCTTACATTTACATGAAATATGTACATATATCTTAGTTGTCCAAGATAAATTATTATGATACAAATAAGCATTTGTCTGATTATATGTTTTCCTTTAATATACAGACATGATTTTGGAAATGAAGCTGAGCATGCTGTTGCAAAGGAATGATTATAATGAAGAACCTGAGTGTTTACATTATAACTGAATATCATCTTTCTTTTGTTTGAAAAATAATCTTATGATATTTGATTTTCTTTGCATTCCACGATATTCTGAATTACGATGTCATTTTCAATTTTTTTTAATGTATTCTTGTTTGATATTATGACCATATCTAATGACTGTTTTGTTCTTTCTATATGTCTTTCTTCCTAATAACATTGAGAGTTGAGGGCGAGACACCGAACCCAAGTTGCATGGGTTGCAATGCACTCAGTTTATCATCTCTCTAATGGTTTGTCCTCTTTCGTGTCAATTGCAGAATCTGCATCATTTGCATTCAAGTTCAGACCTAAATCCATAGTGCTTTCATTCAGATCTTGTCGCACTACTTTTTCTTCATTCTGCTTATAAGAAACAGATGAGAGAGAGGATCAATATCTACTTTGCTTGGTGACATATCAGGTTTTATATAATATATTAAGGTCGATTGTTTTACCAGATTATCTTCCATTAAAACATCATTAATGTCAGGCTTTTCCTCCATTTGTGTTTTCTTCTCGCTTAACTCTGCTACATTTTTGTCCTCTTCATCATCTTCCTCAATTTCTGTAATTTCCTTCTCATGTTCCTCAAGTACTGCTATCTGCACCATTTAATCAAATACTTCACATCAAAACGATCACTAATAATCAAGACTAAGTTAATATATCTACAAAGTTTGAAAATCAAAAACAATTCAAGGAGACTGCATATGACTTGTAGTCACAGTTGCAGTCACCTAAGAAATCAGACTTGTAGCAAAAAACCACATAGCTCAATTCAATACATGTGACCCCAAAAATCAAACAAAACAAACTAACCGGAACGTATTTGAATCTGGGCCGAGGAGGATCTTCAGCTGCCGGCGTTGCCGGGTCGTCGCTTGGAGAATTACTCTCACTTTTACCATCTTCATTTCCGTTACCGTTATTCTCCTGAGACAATGGAGCCCACTTAAACAGCAACAAATGCGATTCATTAACGACGGAGGCTGAGGAGGAGCTGTGGTTGTCTTTCTTGGTGGAGGGAGAGACGTAAACCCACTTCTTCTTCCATTTTCTTACAGGACCGGTGAAGACAGTTGTTGGTCCATACCGAGTCGATGTTCTACCAAACCGAGCCCCAACTCCTTCCATAATGACTCGTTAAACGCTGACTCACACTAATCAAAACTAAATTTCAAATTTTAATTCGATTATTTCCTAGATTACGAAATTTCTTAAAAAATAAAATTTTGTTTAAAAAAAAACTTATTGCTCTTTTGGTCGTCGTCTCCTACGTAAGAAGAAACAAAAAAGAAGACTCCCTCCTTTTTAGATCTTAGTTTTGAGAAGCCGATCTATTGAATTTAGCGAGAGGAAGACTCTCTTTATCCTAGAGGGTTTGATTTTGGACACGTGTAGGACAATGATAGGGTCTTTGGTATTTCCTTTAAAATTAACAATTGCTTCTGTTGACACAGAGAAAGACTCTATTTCCTTAAGAGGATCTCTAACCCTAAATCGTGACCTAGAAGCGGCCTCAGAGAGAGAGAGTTCATACGAAAATACAATTATACCCCTGATTTTCTCTCTATCCTATATAAATAAATACTCGCTTCCATTATCTTCATTTCACTTCACTACGACGCCTAGGTTTAGGGTTTAAACTTTGATTTCTCCTGGTCTTGTTCAAATTTTTGCGTATTGATTAGTTTGTTTGATAGAGGCTACATTGTACCGAGAGAAGGGTTGGATCGATACCCTTGATCTTGAATTTGCCAATACGGCTGTAGCTAGAAGGATAAAGAAGCTATATGGTCGGTGTTCGCGAGAGAGATCTAAATCTCTCCGGTCGATTTATCTGCTTACCGAGTTTCTTACATTTGTTATTTATTTGTTTGCTCTTCGATCTTCTTAACAGTGAGTGAATTTTATCCCGATTGAAGAGAAAGGATATTAAAAAAAAGTAAATGGTAGATTAAAAAAATTGCCATTATCAAATGACCTTTCTCGTAGATTAAACTTTTGGTACCTTTCCAGGCAATCTGTTCTTTCTTCATGAACAGCTATGTGTCTTATTGGTGCCTATATTTATTTAATCGTTTCAGTATTGATTTTTTGGTTTTGGAGTTATTAAATTCGATTGTAGAAGAAGTGGATCTAAACAAATGTTTAACCAATGATTAAGATGAATGTGAATATAGTATTTGTTCTTAGTAATCCTTGTGGTAGAGAGATAAATTAGGTGTTTATTCTGTGATCTTAGTTCGTTTTCAATTCTTCAATTTATCAACTCTCTGCCAAGTATCAACCAAATTTTAATTGATCTAACATTTTCAGACGTTGTTCATATTTGAAACCATTGCATCATAAAAGGCAGAGCTTTTCCAATGACAAAGATTCATACGTCGCTATTTCATCCAGAATATTCCAACTTTTTATTTTGTATGCTTGTAACTTTGTATTAGTGATGTTGTAAGTTTGTAATATGTGTTTTGAGAATGATCAAAGTTTATAATCAGACTGAAAATAGTCAGACAATTCATATGTATCTTAAATTTCTTTAGCAATTACTATGTAGTAAAATTTATACGAGAAAAAATGAACAATCTCTTCAAAATTAACATTTATGGTTAAACAGATGAAAGAAATATTTAGTTTGTGTTTCTTCTTTCGTTACGCAACAAGTGTTTGTACTTTGTAGATAACATCTAATCATTTTAAATGATTGGTTGATATGGTTCATCACCAAACTAAATCTGTTAAAAATTTAATTTAAGTATCAAAATAGTAAAACCATTTGAATAAAGTATTTTATATTTTATAATCATTTTAAAACCGCATTAAGAAAAATGAAGATTGAGAAGAATTTCAAATTACAATTTACTTATTTACCAATCATGTCGACGGCTCTTAGGTTATTATTAATTTTACATAAATACAAAATCCGGTAAGCCAAAAGACCATAATACCCTTTAAATAAGAGAATTCTGAAAAAAGGGAAGGAGAAAGGAGAAAAAGGTCGGTCATCCTCACACTCGCAGAAGATTGACATCTTTTTTCGCCGATCTGCCATGGCTGGGCTTCGTTAAGCTTATAAGAGATTTGCGTTTGAGTTTAGAGACGCCGTTAAGGAATAAGATAGATAGAAATCTCTTTTATCCCTTTTTTGCTGGAGTCGCGTGCAAAAACGGTTTGTTTTTTTGTTTCCATTGTTGCTCGTTCATTTGGATCGGTTTTGTTTCCTGCTAGATTCTCTTTAGATTCTAGACTTGGAAATGAAGGAGTTTCATATATTCTTATGTCATGGATCTGAATTTTTCTCATGGATCCGATTTGTTTTTGACCTGAACTGAGCCATTTGTGTATAACTATGATGCTTGTGACCTAGATTACGTTGATTTAGATTCGAAGAATTTTAGTGTTGGTGATGGTTTGAAGTTTTTTTCACATTTTCAATGACTTGATTATACACTATGTATATACATATACTCATGGGAATAAATTTAGAATCTCAACTGCGACCATTAGCGTGTTGGTTTGGTTAATCATTAGTTAATATACTTATTATGGTATGTTGCGTGTTACTCCAAGTAAAGTTTTTATTGGTTACTCTATGCTGTTCTTTTCAGTTTTTGTTGCCTGCTACTTTAGATACCATCAGGTGAAGCAAATGGTTAATAATGTCAATGGATCTGAATTATGAAACTTATTGTGGCGTTTGGTTCAATTTAGATTTTTTTTTGATGTTTTTGTTTTTGTGTACTTTTAGTTGTTTAGAAGCGCTTTCATTGAGGAGTTATTTCACACTGAGAGAGAGGATAGAGATGGCAGATGGGATAGCGAGCTTTTGGGGTCCTGTGACTTCTACTATTGAGTGCTGTGAGAAGAACTACGCTTACTCGTCGTACATTGCAGAGTTTTATAATACAATCTCCAATGTCCCTGGAATTCTATTGGCTCTCATTGGTCTTGTTAATGCGTTAAGGCAAAGGTTTGAGAAGAGGTTTAGCATTCTTCATATTTCGAATATGATACTTGCTATTGGCAGCATGCTTTACCATGCCACTTTGCAACATGTGTAAGTACCCATTCAGTTTCCTGATTGATTGATGCATAAAACATTCTTGATTGTTATCATTGTGATGGAAAGTTTGGGATTATAATTCTCGGTTATCTTGATTTCAAGCAGGCAACAACAGAGTGATGAGACACCAATGGTGTGGGAGATACTTCTGTACATGTACATCCTTTACTCACCAGATTGGCATTACCGAAGTACAATGCCCACTTTTCTCTTCCTCTATGGTGCTGCCTTTGCTATAGTCCATGCTTTCCTCAGGTTTGGCATCGGCTTCAAGGTCCACTACGTGATACTTTGCCTTCTATGCATCCCTAGGATGTACAAGTACTACATTCACACAGAGGACAATGCAGCCAAAAGGATTGCAAAATGGTATGTTGCTACGATACTAGTGGGAAGTGTTTGCTGGTTCTGTGATCGTGTGTTCTGCAAGAAAATATCTGAGTGGCCTGTGAATCCTCAGGGACATGCTCTATGGCATGTGTTCATGAGTTTCAACTCTTACTGTGCAAACACATTCTTGATGTTCTGTCGAGCTCAACAACGTGGATGGAATCCAAAGGTAAGATACTTTCTGGGAATGCTTCCTTATGTGAAGATCGAGAAGCCAAAAGCACAATAAGAAGAGAAAAAGGGTTGGAAATATAGCCCAGAAGAAGAAGAAGATCATAAATATAGTTTTTGTTCATCGTTTTGTCAGAATTCAAATGTCGGTTTTTCTTTTTTTTTTTAATTTTATTTTGGCAAGTGAAACTCTCTAGTTACAGATTCTAGATTTTTTTGTACTAGTTATTCGTGATGATGATGATGATGATCTTAAGAAGATTTAATTTTCTACTTTTTCCTTGTGTTTGGTGCAGCTTCTTTTATTCAACAGTAACATAGTTATGTTTTTGTTGCTTTCTTCTGTTTCTTTTGCTCTGTATGAACTTGATCAGACAGAATCGAGCTCCAAGCATTTAGCTCAATCAACATAAATGAGTCAAGGAACAAAACAAGTCAAATTCGAACTATAGTGAGTTCTTTTTAAGTTTCTTACTATACAGTGGCTAAAAACCAAGGTGGAAAGGGAAACAAACAACTTATGAATCTACTCTTCTTTCTTTGTTTCTGGTGTAACACAGGAGCATAATATTATGGTACAATGAAGTGCTGTGATGATCTAAGATCCGATAATATTTTCCTGTAACATTTGGCCAAGCTTCATGAATAAAGCTTGTTGTTCTTCCAAAGTCAGGCTTGTCATGATCTGTAACACATAAATATCATCAAAAAGCCAAAATAAGAGACTTTAATGTATTATTTGTGTGTTTGTTTCTTTTACAGTAAACTTACCTGGTGTAAGAGCTTATCAACAGAGAGGCTTTCAGGTACAACAAACGATTGATGATATATATATGCAAAAACAGCCATCACCATCTATAAACCCAAAAGATATATCATGAATCAAGTACAATTCTTATCCAAAGAGTTAGAGAGGTAATAATAATGTATTGAAGTCAATGCGTACCTGACAGTCCATTCGATCTGTGATTCCGCCATGCCCAGGGATACTATCGCCAAAGTCCTGAATGTTGAAGAAATGTAACATTTGAATCTATGTTGCATAGATATTGCAATTTTAAACTGAATATATTCTGAAACCAACCTTGACTTTGAAAGCTCTTTTGAAACCACTGGCAAAGAAGCCACCAAAAGGAGCTATTATAGAGGCAAACAATCCAAGACATAGAGCATGCCATTGAACTGGTAGTATAGAAATTTCTTTCCAAGGGAACTGCAAAGTAAACGTCTCTCGTTTAGAAGCAAGAAAATTTGATCTGAGTAAATTGAATAATTCAATTCTAGCCTTTTACCCAATCAGAAATCCATCCTGGTAAAGCATGTGTCTCTTGCTTGAACAAATAACCAGGGTCACAGTGGAGCCACCCCGTTGATAGATCCTGTGTTTATTTCCACCAAGTAACATAATGGTCACATAGTTATTACTACTGTTCTTGAATGATAACTAGGCAGGACATGACTACAAGTTCTAAGTACCTCTCTGGGACAGGTCAGCCACAGGAAACGTCCCATTAGATTTGCAAGCTGCCAAAATAAGCAAGATTATTAACCATATACTACTCATCTAAAGACATACTCGTTAGCCGATAATAAACAAGCTTTTACCAGGAATGCAGATATCATTGTGGTAATAGAAGCTCCAATGAAACCCTCCCATGTTTTCTTTGGTGATAACTTGATCAATGGTGTTCTTCCAAAGAAGAAACCACAGATATATGCAAATATGTCATTGATGACGATAAGTGATGCGGGAAGAAGAAACCTGCACCAGAAAAGTAAATATACTTACAAATATCCATATATACTTGAAACAAACATTGAGTCATATGTAATGAAAAATCCTTGATATAAGAGAAAATAACACAAGGCGAAAGCTCAGAGGAAACAAGCAAGAAGCCTTAAACGGAAGAGGCGAACTATGTTACTACCAGAATATTCCTTCAAAGATGTTGGCAACGGTGAATGAGGACTGAGTAAACACTACAATTAAGATCATATGCGTCCATGCATATTGGCCAAATTGATATTTGTACATCTTCTTTTTCAACGTCAAAATAAACCAAACAAAGCCTACAATTACACAGCAAATTATAAAGAGATCAGATAAGCAAAAGAAATTAACAAAATTTTGTGGATCCTCACAGTAATGAGTAAACCCAAAAGGTCATGAAAACAACTAACCAGATATATACAAAGAGTAACAGATTGCCATGTGGTATTTGATAAGGATGGTGACCAGTCGATATAGGACTTTGTCTGGTGTCACAGTGTTGGCAAGCCGTTGACTAAGTATTCGCCCATATACAAAGAGCATTGCTGTGAAAAAGAAGTGCCTGCATATAATGCAAAATCGTTTTAACAAATAAAAAATACAAGCTTATTCCTCAATACCATTTCATCATCACTCACATAAAAGCAAAAAACATAAAGGCAGTAGAAATGATGAGAAAGTGTGGTTACCAATTCAGTAATCGAAACCCAGGGAGTTGTTTATCTTCATGAGTTCTTCTTAACAAATTAAAAAGTTCTCGTGCCATGAATATCTGAATAACAACTACCATGGCAGTAATATAGAGATGTCCCATGTAAACTATTAGAGCAAAACCACCAATCATCCAGAAAGTGGAGTAAGCGCGAACGATAAAAGATTTGTATTTTTTACTGTCATTGACCAGTAACTGGCTTCCATTTTGTTTCCCTGCACCAACCTAAAAGCCAGAAAACTGAATTTAAACCAAAACAAATAAAATAAAACAATAATGAGAATGCCAATATACTCTTAGAGTAGCTTCTACATCACATAAATAAAACAAAAAACACAAATCAGAATAAGAGGAAACATACATCACTATTTCGCTTCCGATGCCGAACACGAGTAGTAGTAGTAGTAGTAGTGGTAGTAGGTGCTGCTGATGGAGAATCATCACCAACATTTTCCTTGTGCATGTTCCCTCAAATCCAAGAAAACTAATACTATCCTATGAAAATTAGACTACAAATTACAACATAGAGCTTAAACATTAATAATATACAAATTAAGGAAACTGTGAAAAAACGATATAATAAGAGTCTACTGATTGATATCTTCCAGCATACTAATACTAATATAGCAACTACAAATCACTAATAATAGAGTAAATATTTACAATTCTAAGAACCAATTTTTACTTATATAAAATCAAATTGAAACTCTTTTAATTCCATCTCTGTCAATAATTCAAGCTTCAACTTCTCTAGCTATTATGT
The DNA here is from genome assembly GCA_000411055.1 of Leavenworthia alabamica. Lineage (NCBI taxonomy): Eukaryota > Viridiplantae > Streptophyta > Magnoliopsida > Brassicales > Brassicaceae > Leavenworthia > Leavenworthia alabamica. Next base: position 65,489 of record KE156311.1, read on the forward strand.
TTGTTCACTCAAAAAGCACCGAACATAAGTGAAATAGCTTATGAGCAAAATCACAGAGAAGGATGCGAAAACTTCTTATTGCATGCCGAAATCTCCACTAGTATTGTCAAAAATCAAACGAGCTAAGGAGATTTAAACAGAGAGGAACAGGACTCGTGGAGATCTAAGAACTGAGGAGACTTAATAACACATGTATATCTTAAATATTATAATTACTATTCACGAATGAGGTAAATTAGGAAGAGACGCCTAACCTGGTTTCGTGAGCTCCTCAGTTACTATGGTATATGAGAGAGAGATAGAGAGCGAGAATGAGTGTGTAGATGATGATGAAGAAGAGTTGATTGAAGACGAAAGGATTCTATTTGTTTTCTAGAATTTTATAAATTTTGATTTAAAAGGCCACAATTATTTCTATTTATTATATTCTACTTTAATAATGAAAAATTAAAAACATTAGAGAATATTTCTTCTTTTTTTCTACAAAAGCATCGTTGGTTTTTTTTGGCTTTATACTTTGTGAATCAGATTCTTTTTTTTTTCGGCAAACACCAGATTATAATTTCACATTTTTCTTTGTTAATAATTTACTGATGATAATTTGACTAAGCTCATTTAAGTTAACTATCTAAAACGGTAAAAAAGTAAAATCATCAACAGATTTAGACGAATACCAAACCAAAAACCATCATTTCAATATCATATGTAAACCAAACAAAACCAATAGGCATTATATCAAACGTTCTCGAATACAATACTTTCTAAACCGGTCAGCCATACCAAATAGCTACTACAAGTACTCTAGCCTTTGATTTTTGCAAATACAGGTTCAAGATTTTTTTAAAAATCCAAAATGATGTGAAACAAATCTTTAATTTAACTCATCAAGCCAAGAAAACTCATCAAGCTCTATTCATCCTGCTGCTCATATATCTGCATATATGCTTCAGATAGTTCTACCATTTGGGGAAGTGTCTCTGCAACATGTAAATCCTGCATCTCGTACCTGAAATTTGATATTATCCGCTCTACCTCCATTACTATGTGTTTGAATTGTGATACACTAACAAGGTCATTTGAGTACATCAAAACACACTACTGAATGGAAAAGCTTACCAAAGTTCTTGTGACTTCCTCTGCACAAAGACTCTGAAGTACCCATCCTCAGGTTTACCATCATGTACAATGTTGGCGATTAGGTTATACTTTGAACTCACCTTTTCTCCTTCTGGGGCTCTGGGCAATGATGGTATGTAATCCCTCAGCTCCATGTCTTTTACCGGGAAGTTAACTGTGTGGCATTGAAAAAAAATTGGGTCAAATTAACCAGGCATTAGTTTGTTAAATAGCAATGTCACAAAAGGTTCTAAATAGAGACTCACCCAGGGTAGGGTTCTTCTCCTTGAAAAAGTTATTCTTTTTGAACCGAACCATATGGAATATCAAGTAAGGAGGAGATTTGGTTACACGATATCTCATTCTGGCTAACTTTGGGCGAACCACCTCTGTCACAGTTTCTCCATCATACTTCTTCAATAAATCAAATAGAGCAACCTGACTCAAACATCAAATAAATTAGCTTCTGCTACCTCAATTTGCAAACTAATGACTTAAAAAACACATATACGAGGTAGCAAGCCTTCCAAAGAGACTCAGGATTATTGTATATTAACCAAATGTGACATTGTTATGTAGTATGCTTAGAATTCTAAGTCTTCTACTCCACACATCAAGGTTTGACATAGCATTGAAAAATTTAAAGCAAGAGGTGTATACCTGCGGAATAATGTTTTTCTCCATGACATCTTTGAAAAGAGGAGGCGGTGGCAAATCTAGTCCAAGCATCAGATAAGGCATCCTGGAGATTTCTTTGTTTTCATTGCCTTGATACTCTTTCACAACCTCCAACTCACCCTGTAATGATTAGCAGGTTACTTGAACGTGAATTATACTATCATACAAACTACATTATGGTGGTGTGTCAAAGGACAGATATATACCTGGAAGCACTTGTGGATGATACTGCTGGAGTCTTTTGAAATCCTAAGATCCATGTGTAAAGTATTAAGGAGCCATGATATAAACTCTACTGGATCTGACTGTTGGCCTATCCTAAATCGTTTCTTGCTAGCTTTCATTACAGCTTGCAAAAATTCATGTGGACTTACCTGTTGATGCAAGGTAACTTAAATTAGCACGGTCCTCAATATGCAAGGGCATGACAAAAAATAAAAAAGTGAGAGGCATGAATTGAGTCAGACCTGTCCTTTAAAGTTTCTAGCATGCCAGATCTTCCGAGTGAGTTCCCCAAAACGATGAACAAGAGGAGACTTGCAGTGCTGATAATTCTCGGGAATGAGGAAAAAATTCCTTAAGGGAGTAACTCTCATCAATGATTGGATTGTAACATTCACAAACTCTGTCTTTTGTATGTTGTTCAACCCCACCTATACAAGGAGACAAGGTAGAAACAATTGTGTTCAACCCCACATAAAAGGTAAAAGTACACCATTAGCAGATAAACATTCAAACTTCAACACTCTTCAAGGAGAGAGGCTCACCATTCCTGGAAGATAGTCAGAGCCATCCAGCGCCCTAGACCACTGTCTATTCCTGTCAAGCTCTTCTACTTGTGCCTTACTAAACCTGTAAATGGATATATCAAGAAAGCCTTCATAAAAAAGGAACTGAAAAGACAATTGTTAAAAGAAAGAACAAGCATGAAATAAGAGTTAAGCATTGAAGTTATCATAAGAAAATATAGAATGGGTGGCTGATGATACAGAGAACTGATTGAGATACTAGTCAAAGATTCTTCTTTTTTGTTAGCAAAGGCACACACCTTCACAAATAAATGCAGGTACAAAATGGTTCAGTGCAGTTAAAAATAAGTAGTGACAAGATCGAACAAACCTTGGGTTTAAAACATGTCGAATGTCATCCAAAGAAGGATCATTGATCTCGTAACTATCAGGAAGACAATAAACCTTCTCGGTCAAAAGATTGATGTAAACGTGGTGTCCAGCTTCCAAGCTATGTGTATAAGCATGAGACTTCTGACTTCTTCCTTGAAAGTACTTTCCACAAACAAGACACGCATACACATTCAAATTTGACAAGGAGACTGAACAAAACCTCTCGAAATCAAAATCCAGTACCTGAAATTTGATATAATCAAAAGGGTTTTACATGCTCATCCTAAAAAACAATAACATGAAGCAGATAGATTACCTGACGATTAACAGTATCAAGATAAGGACAATCACGACGAACTTCAACATGGCGTAAATGCTTTCCCCTACCCTTGGAGGTATTATAATCCTCGTCATCATCGAGCTCCTCTTGAGCTTCTCCACTCACTTTGTTACCGTTCCCATCCCCTTTTTCAACTCCATTACCAGGAGTTTGTGATTTTCTTTGTTCGTTTTCATCTTCCTCATCATCGTCATCGTAGGCATTAGCTAATGGTAAAAGAGGATTATTGAAACCTAATGGAGGAGGTGGCGAATCAGATCGTTCTGTCACCCTCTTCCGCTTCATCTCTCTCTCTTCCTCAGAAACACCATTCTTAACTTCTCTCTCACTTTTCATCCTCAAAATCTCTTAACGCAACTTGCTTCAAAACCCTAAAACACAGAAGAGCAGCGATACACGAAGATCCTCAACCTAAAAAAGCAATGATTCTTCCAAATAAACTTCAAATCAGAAGATTCGATGGTCGTCAATCTACTCTAGCAGACTAGTATATCCATCATTCACAAATTTTCTCGATAAAATTCGAAAATCTTCAAGAGCCGACTCAAAAACTTAAATCTCCAATGCAGGCCGAATGATTTACAAAGTAAGGAAGACGTTTCTTATTGGGCCTTCTTATTAATATAGCCCAATTACAATGTATTATTTATACAATTCTCTTTCTTTTTTTGTGCCAACATTTACAAATGGATAACGTTGAATATTATCTGTACTTGTTGTCTGAGATTATTCACGATACGATATTGATTACAATTACCGTCAATACCCTCGAACATGTCTTAACAAAACAATAGTAAATGCGTCAAATCGGCAAGGGCATATCCGATATTTACATCGAGTAAAGATAACGATGGGTTTAGAAGTTAAAGCCAACTGGCGAAGAAGTAAAAAAGCAAACAGATTAGCAAAACGACGAATCCACCCTCTACCTATAAACCATAGATACGATGACTCACAAGGGTAAAATCGACATTCTAAATCAGTTATTAAAGAAAGAGAAGGAGACAAGAAGCAAAGGAAGGGGAGAGGATAAGAGAGATAATTTTATTTTTTCCTTGTGGGGTATTTGTGTTTTTTTTTTCTTTGAAAAAGCATTGAAAATTCTGTGTCGGGTTCAATGGTGTCGGAGCAGGATCTAGCGAAAGGAGTCGAGACTTTGCTTAGGCAATCCGATCCAAGCTCTCTCACATCGTTAAACAGTGTTGTTAAGCAGCTTGAAGCTAAACTAGGGTTAGACCTTACGGAGAAGACGAATTTCATCAGAGATCAGATCAATCTCCTCCTCCGTGCTCATCCTAATCCCTCTGCTTCCAGCTCCACATCAACCGTACAATCTCAGCCTCCTCCGTTATCTCATCAGCAGCAGCAGCAAATGTATTCAGGCGTTAATGTTCCGGCGATGGCGAAAGGGCTTTTCACACTAAACCATCCATCGCAATTCTCTCCTTCTCAATCACAACAATATCCTCCACATTTTGCTCTCCAACCACCTTATCACTCTTATGACTTAAATTTCCAGCAGCCTTATCCAGCTTACATCCCGCATCAGCAATCTTCTATGATGTTTTCACAAGGCGGCGCTAATGCTGCTCTCTCTGTTAAACATGCGCCAAAAGAAAGGTCTGTTTTTTGTGGGGTTTATAATATATTCCTCCTGGGTTTTGTGCATCAATGCAAGTTTTATGAGTTGGGTTTGTCAATGTTATCAATTGCAGTGCTCCAGCTGGAACTAAAAGAAAGGGTGGTCCTGGAGGATTGAACAAAGTCTGTAGGGTTTCTCCAGAACTTCAAGTCGTTGTTGGTGAACCAGCCCTTCCCAGAACTGAGGTTATTACCAACTTCCCCATTCACTAATTATGAGTACCTTGGGTTGTTATTAATGTATTTGGCTTTTGGTTTCAGATCGTGAGGCAATTGTGGGCTTACATAAGGAAGAACAATCTTCAAGACCCGAGTAACAAGCGGAAGATCATCTGTGATGATGCGTTACGTGTGGTTTTTGAGACTGATTGCACTGACATGTTCAAAATGAATAAGTTGCTTGCTAAGCATATTCTCCCGCTAGATCCATCAAGTAATGGTTCATTAAAATTGTTTTTGCTCAACTCCTAGTGTTCTTGGTTACTTCAATCAATGTTACTGACAGTTTAAAGTCACTTTTTGCAGAGGACTCTGGTCAAGCAAAACGTGCTAAAGCTGAGGTGGAGACTAAGAGTGAGACCACAGAGCCTGTTAGTTCAACTCCTGTTAGCTCAACTGTTGTATTATCTGAGCCACTTGCTAAGTTCCTTGGTACTGGTGAGACAAAGATGACAGACGAAGAGATTATTCGTCGTGTTTGGGACTACATAAAACTCAACAATTTAGAGGTGGGAATTACTAAAAGATAATAGAAAGAATAAGTTTTTCCATGGCCATAAACAAGAAAACTAATCAGTGTTTTTCAATATGTTTTCAGGATGCAGTAAATCCAGTGGCAATTCAGTGTAATGAAAAGCTCCGTGAGCTTCTTGGATGTGAAAGCATTTCAGCTGTGGGGATAAATGAGATGCTGAGGCGGCATATGTACAAGCAGGCGTGATATCTTCTGGTCTGACTTAATTAACTAGGAACTACTAGTGTGAGTGAAGTTTAATTTTACAGCATTGTCGTGTCAACTCTCAACTGACTTATGTATCACAACTCTCTTGCAGGTGTATCTAGGCAACTTACTTAATGACTCTTGGGTGTAGATCTCTGATAGGGAAGAAAAAGGACCTTTTCACTTATAACTTCCTATGACGATATAATCGTCTTGCTTGTTTGTAGTTGGTTGTGTATCGACATGGTTTAGTTGATATTGTATTTAGTAGTTGACAGTATTCAGGAAATCTGTGATTTACTACTACTGATAAACTCTAGTGTACGGTTCAAATGGCGCATATGTTTTTGGTATTTAACGCCATTTAACCTTATTAATGTTTTAGGGAAAAAACAGTGTGTTTAACTATGTTTTTCCTGTTGCATCCTATGAAAATATCTTATCTTGTATAGCTTATATCTGAATTTAAGTGATCTGTATGATTACAATGGGTCGATTTGGTTTCTGAATACGTGAATAAGCCTATATTTTTCATATCGTTGTATTTTTCAAATTGTCCTCGGAGCCAGAGTGCGGAGAAACCGAGAAAGATGGTCTCGTCAGTAGCCTTGTTGAAGGATTGAAGAGAGCCAAATCAGTTGGAGAGTTATATAAACCGATCTCACACAGTTACATGAACCAAAAACCTCTGTAAAACCACTAGATTGCAATGGATGCTCAATGTCACAGACATTATCAGGTGCGTTGAGTTCAACGGTACGTAGAAGACCAGGTCTTCTCAGCAAGATCATGATATGATCTCCGGTTTTGAGTGTACGGTGGAGATGTGATGTTATGAGCTCAGGACCGTCGATCAGAGACAAGCAAGGCTTCGAGACGAGACGACAACGGACAAGCGAAGTTGCAGGGAGACGGAGGAATAGCTCGTTGACGATATCCATCGGACAGTTCGCCATTTTTTTGTTCTCCGACGATTACTCTCTGAGTATGGACTGGACTGACTTAGGGTTTCAGACTCTTCGGCTGAAAGGATGGGCCTCTTTGGGCCTATAGTGTTATCTACAATATTTGTGCCTCTGGGCCTATAGTGTTATCTACAATATTTGTGCCTCTTTGGGCCTATAGTGTTATCTACAATATTTGTGCCTCTTTGGGTTTAAGTTCGGTTATTTGGATCCAATATGATTAAAATCGGGTCGAGTCTCTCTGTACTCTGTCATTATACTGGATCGTGCTCAGAGAGGAAGTAAACGAATAGGAGAAGAGATAATTTGAATCGAGAAAAGAGGATTAATCAATGGCGGAAGATCTAGTTCTTGACACGGCGATCAGAGATTGGGTTTTAATCCCTCTCTCTGTGGTGATGGTTCTCATTGGAATTCTTCGTTACTTCGTTTCCAAGCTCATGAGATCTTCTCCGACTCCAGATGCGAAGATGGTCAAAGAAGGGTGACTCATCTTCCACTATTTTCTTCTATTGATCACCTGTTTATTAAATTGTTTATCAGTAATCTGATTTGGTTTTGATGTGTATGGTGTTTCTAGACAAGTTGTTATTAGGGCTCGGAATTTGAAGATTGGTGCTAATTTTATCCCGCCTAAATCTTTCCGAGCTCGGAGATTTTACTTTAGCAACGAGGTATGCTTTCTCTGATTTGCCCTTTCGTGTTTATCGGTAAAGTTTTCAATATTTCTACTAGGTAATTAACAAGTTGTGTTATTTATTATAGCTTCAAAAAAATTTCTGGCTTCATGAGCTAATAGTTTATCATCTCTAATTTGATTTGTTCGTTGGTACGTTCTGAAAACATATGTTTAGTTCCTGAGATAATCGAGCTTTTGGTAGTTAAATCAAGCTTTTTCTGGCGATTTGGAAACATGTCATGATGTCAATGCTCAAAAGGTTCCATATCAAAGAACAGCCCAGTCATGTGAGGGATTATTGTGTAGAATATGTCTTCCATTTCCTGAAATTATGTTTTTTTACTAGTTTATAAGTATAGGTGAAAGCTTGAAGCTTATTTCTTTCTTTTTTTGTCTCCTTGTTTTGCTTGAGATAAGATTACAATATACAACATTATTACCAACTTTACCATTTCTAAGTAATATAGTTTGTGTGCCGTTGAAATAAGGAATACTCAGAAATAAGTGATAATTGTTGCAGGAAAATGGATTGCTACATGTTCCCAAAGACCAAGCTCAAAACCCCCAAGCCCAGATGTTTTCTGATCCTAACATGGCCATGGATATGATGAAAAAAAATCTTTCAATGATTATACCACAGGTTAAGTATATTTGAATATTTGTATTCATATCTCTTGATGTCATCACTTCTCAGTAAGTTATGAAACTGATGAGTTCTATCATCTTCCAGACGCTTACTTTTGCATGGGTCAACTTCTTTTTCTCTGGGTTTGTTGCAGGTTTGTTTCCCATTGAACATTATTCCCCTTCTTAGTCCTTTTTATTTTTAGCTTCACAGATCGATTAATATGGATCCCAGTCTTGTGGCTTTATGGTTTTTTTTGAACTACTATTGTTTGGGCTGATGGGCTCCTATACACTCAAGTCAAGTCCCAAGCTGTAATGCCATAGTATCTGAAATTTCTTAGTCTTATCTTACAGCAAAAATACCATTTCCGCTGACTCAGAGGTTCAGGTCTATGTTACAGAACGGAATTGACTTGAGTACTGTCGATGTTAGCTATGTCAGCAGTCGTTCATGGTATGTATCTAGTTACATAGAAAACAGCATAAGGTCTGTTCTATGAGTGTTTTGTTTACATCTCTTGTTTAATGATGAACTGTTATTCCATTTCTCAGGTACTTCTTAAACTTGTTTGGATTAAGAGGCTTATTCAGTCTCATTCTTGGAGATGAAAATGGTTAGTGTCCAGATAGGCTGATATTACTAATTCACACCATTTTCCTCAAAACTTTGAGCTTTCTCATGAATCCTCTTTATTCATTGTAAATGTTTTGTTTCGTATCCAGCAATTGATGACACTCAACGAATGATGCAAATGGGTGGATTTGGTTTCGATGCATCAAAGGTAAATATAATGTTACCTCTCATTCATGCATCATTTGACCGTTCCTCGTTGCTTCATGAAACTTTTGGCTTCTAAATACTTTTAAACTTCTGATCGTCGTACATTTTGCTTTGAGCCTGATTCTGTATCATTGCATTTGAAAACTGTCCTCAGAGCCTGAGTGCAGAGAAGGATGGTCTAGACATAATTCAACATGAATGGGCTCTACCTCGATTTGAGCACCGCGCAGAATCAGTTTTGAGAAAACTCGTGCAGTAGAGATGCCATTATTCAATCAAAGCTTGCTCTTATCCTTGTGTTTTCTGCTGGCAGCTTAGATTCTACAATTTTCATCATAACATTGGTCTCTACTAAATCTTCTTCAGTAATAATATTTGTACTTGGATTCAATATTAATTCTTTATGTTAATTTGGTTTAGTATGTAATTTATATGATTTGTACCCGATTTACTTTGGTTCAGCTCTGGTCATGTCCGGTGGTGATCCAATGCATATTAGCGTATTATACATGTTTCTTTGAAGAGGATTAAAAAAGCAGTATGAGTTTGTAGATATTGGATTGCAACAAACAAGACTCAAAAGAGTTTTACATATATAGATTACATGTATTTTTACATATAAGATTATATTCAATCCACACACAGAAGAGTGCCTACATATCTTCTCTTATGACTTATACATAGTTACATACATGTCTGTCTTAAGTCAGTAGACTCAGCACTAACGTCTTCTATTGAATCTGATGACCTTGCTTAACGCCATTTCTTTCCTCCTTCGTCTGCATGCACCTGAAAATCAAACTCAGATCAAAATCTCACAATACCATCACCAAAAAGGCAAATTTTCCTGGAAAACTATTAAACTTGAAACACTTAAAATAGTCATATTTAAGATCAGCTCCTAAAATTGAAAACGTTGACCTAAGATGGTGCAATAATGCATCTATCATAGGTCTTTAAATAATGCATCTATGTTAAGATTATAAATCTCCCATTGAAAATGAAGAAAGATATACAAAAAAAATACCAACTTGAGGAATTCATTACACTTACAACTAATCTGGGATTAGGCTTTAAAGTATCTTTCTTTGCTCATAACACCAGCTTGAATCCCTTGGATAAAAAGTCATCCCTGAGATCGATGTAACATACAATGGTTTCAGCATCTTCGATGTAACATACAATGGTTTCAGCATCTTAATAACATATCCATATCTAAATTATTTTTAATCAAAACATAAATGAGACTAAACAAATCACCTGTTATTTCTCTCCAGCATAATCTTATCTTCTAGAGCTTGACGTTCTTTTCGACGAATAACTTCAGTAGGATCTCCTTTACATCCCAAAACAAGACTACTCACAAGAAGTTCACAGCTATAAGAACTATCACAATCCTTTATCTTAAGCGTTCTAAACCTCTTAGTCGTCAAATCAAACCACACAATCTTAGCATTGTTTATCTCCAGTAAAATCTTGTCCCTATCTTTGGAAAAAAGCAGAGGTCTCATAAAATCAAAAGACTCAACACTCTTGGGTTTAGGTACCCTAAACAACTTAGTCCAAGATTCTTCAACATTATACTCCTTCATAATCCAAACATCAACATAACTAAACTCATGGTTACACATCAAACAAAGACACCCATCTAACACACCAATATCGATATTCTCATGAGCAAGACTCTCTGGGAAACGAAGAATCTCAAATTCTTCAGTAGCAAGATCAAATCTGATAATAGTGTTAAAACTAATAAAAAGTCCAGGTCTTCGAGGTAAAACCCAATGAAGATTATTTGAAGCTAAAACACCATAACCACGACGATATAAAAGATGATAATAGAAATAAAACAGTACTTGAATCGCTGGAAGATAATTTTTTATTCTTTTCCATGAATTCTTCTTCAAGCTAAAAACTTTAATCTCATAAGGGTATCCAAAAACTGATTCATCATCAGTAGATTTACCTCCTTTACACTGAACCATTCTCACAATTTTATAATCTTCATGAACCGAATCATAACCAAATCCATAAAACACATAACCACGAGTCGTTGAATCATCCGGAAAATCAACGAACTCAGCTGGTAACCGATGGATTTGCCGAGTTGATGGATTAAAAATAGCCATATCAGTTGGTGAATTTGATAAACCGACTAAACCGTTACAAGAACCGAAAACTTCGGTTAGACCACCTGGTTTTAAAGGATGTTCAACATCTGAAACTTTATCCGGTGTATCAAGGTTCACAGTACAGAGAAGACGTGGACCTCGGAGTAAGATCATGATATGATCTCCTGATTTGAGTGTGTGATTGAGATGAGATGAGATGAAATCGGGATTGTCGATTAAAGCTAAACATGGTTTTGAGAGAAGTCGAAATCGAACTAGCGTTGTTGCTGGTAAACGGATGAATAGATCGGCGATGATATCCATCGGCATATCCACCATTTTTTTCTTAGGAGATCACAAATCTGAAGATTTTTTGTTTCTGGGAAAAATAAAGGAAAGTAAAAGTGTGCTATCAAGTGGGTGAAGGATGACTGTGAGAGGAGACGCTTAGATTAGATACACGGACATCGAGATCTAATTTTGGGTCTATACATGGGCCTCGTTAGGCCCAATAATTGAAGATTACAACTAATTTAGGCCCAATTTATAATGTTTATGAAGCCATGTTATATACTATATAGTATGTATAAATATACCATATGATTTTATTAGTATTTTATTACATTATTTGCAGGAAATACAAAAGAAACTCATAAAGTTGTGTATATAAATCTCAAAAGAGAATGAAGAGAGAGTCTTTGAATGCAAGAAAGTGTACACTATGAACAACTAAAGCCTTGAGGAATCTTGCGACCGCAAGTCCTAAAGAAGATAATGATATTGGGTGAGAGAGAAGAAGGTCTTGCTCCAACAGACTTACATAGACAAGTAACTGCATCAATATCTAAGAGATTACGGATGATGGAACAACATGGTTCTGCTATTCTACTGTTTAAACCAGCATCACTAGTACTTAAGATATTGGCGCATATTTGTAGTTCAGTACTGTTTTTAGAGCATATGCCACTAGAAATAGGTAAAGGTGGAGGTGTGTTCGATGGTGGAAGCGGTGGTGTGAGTTGTTGTGGAGGAGGTGGTGGTGGGGTTAGAGGAAATGGTGGTGGTGAGGCTGTTGGTAATGGCCCTGGACAACTAAACCCTGTTGGAATCCTACGACCACATGTCTTAAAGAAGATGTTGATATTTGGAGAAAGAGAAAACATTGGTGCACCAATTGATTTACATAGACATGTAACTGCATCAAGATCAGAAAGGTTGCGTATGATGGAACAACATGGCTCGGCTCTTCCAGTAGTTAAAAGACCATCGCTAATGCTTAAAATATTAGCACATATACGTAGTTGAGTATCATTATTATTAGTGCATATGCCACTCGAAGGAGGTGACAATGGTGGTGGAGGTGGTGGTGTGGTTAGTGGTGGAGGTGGTGGTGGTGGTGTGGTTAGTGGAAGAGGTGGTGGTGGTGTGATTAGTGGAAGAGGTGGTGGTGAGGTTGTTGGTGATGGTCCTGGACAGCTGAAGCCTTGTGGAATCCTACGACCACATGTCTTAAAGAAGATGTTGATATTTGGAGAAAGAGAAAACTTTCGTGCTCCGATTGATTTACATAGACATGTAACTGCATCAAGATCAGAAAGGTTACGTATGATTGAACAACATGGCTCTGCTCTTCCCGTAGTTAAAAGACCATCACTAATACTTAAAATATTAGCACATATACGTAGTTGAGTATCATTATTATTAGTGCATATGCCACCCGAAGGAGTTGCAAATGGTGGTGGTGGTGTGGTCACGGGTGAAGGTGGTGGTGTGGTTAGTAGTGGAGGCGGTGGTTGAACATTGGGTGGCGGCGTCAGTTGGATTGTAGGTGGAGGTGGCGTGGGATTACAAATACAAGGTGGTGGTGGAGGGCATTGGATAGGGTTACTGTCGTTATTTGCTCCAACGAAGGTGAGGAATGTAAAGATGATTAATATGTGAAAAAGACTAGTGATGGTTGAAGCCATTTTTAATTTTTTTTTTTTTTTTGCAGTCTTTNTACCTTTGTTGATAAATATATAATGGTATAAAAACGTGTTGACTAAATTGTGGTTGCCTAACTTTGCGTTTAGATTGAAAAGCTTGGAAGGTTTGACTTTGGCTTCTATATGATTTGTTTTTTTTTGGTAAATTCAAATGACAAATTTTCCCGACATGTTTTTAATATGTAATATATATATAAGTTAAGATATGAGTTCGCTTAAGATACGTTATGTTGACCAATAACCAAAGAGCCCCATATTTTTCTAACTCTAATCTTTGGCTTTTTGTTCCATGTGCATCGCTTCACGTTCATCTTTGACTCTTTGACTTTTGTACTAATAAAATGGATAAACAGCTCCCCTGTGTTTTTTTTCTTTCTAATGTAATATGAAACGAGAAATAATTTTTGAAAACATTCATTTTCTGTCGAACAAAGTTCAATCTATAATATTTTTATTTTATTCAAAAATGTCCACTTTAGAAATAACTTCATAATCCTTCATGAACCTTATGTGTGTTCCCCACGACTGATGAAGAATAATTATCGATTGTTTTTTAAATTATGAACAATTAGCATAAGAAATGGTGATTTGATAGTTAGCAGTCATCATATTTTAACAAAATTTTGTCGTCGCTAGAAAAAATAACATGATATTTATTAAAAATACATATGAAATCCATACTAAATTAATACTATTATACATGATATTCTAATATATTAACTATTCAAAAACCATAAAAAAATAACACTAAATCTTCAAAAAGTTTCCAAAATGGAAAATTATGTGCCACATATATACTTTCACAAGTGAAGTATATTGGCGATACCCCACAAAATCCAATAATGGTAGACTTTGATGCTTCAGAAAAGTTCTTCAATTTTTTTTGTTGCAAGTGGAATGCGATTCGAGGATGGATATAAATGGGTTTGTGGTACCGAAGAAGATAAAATAAAATATAACCCAATCGCTTTTATTCACCAATCCCTTACGGAATCGCATACTTCTGACCATCATTCGTTACATGACAATGACGACTAACCACATAGATGGATATATATATGTGTCCATACCCTTTTTAATATGTTATTTGACACAAAAGTGTTTACTATAATTATATATATACAGGATAAACCATATACATTGCTCTTTTTATTGGGCTATTTTTTTTTTGTAAAAAGGGTGTTATAAAGATTGTATTCATTTTATTTTTTATTTGATTATTTATATATTCTCTAAACCACTGAATATTAATAGGGATTAAATAATAACACTTTATTCAATTTATGGTATTTACTTTATTATCCTTCGTATGATTAATAGATATGTATACACATCAATTGTCTCTTGTTTTTGGTAGACATCAATAGAGCCATTATTACGTCCCAACAGACAAGTAAACACACACATTTGTAAAATATTAATAAGCAACTATATTTGTGGTGCAAGCAAACACATATGATTAGGGGAATCATGGGGTAGTTGCTGTTGCTGGTGGGCACTGAAAACCGATAGGGAAAGCCCTATTGCATGCAAAAAACACTTCTCTAATGGCCTCATCAATACCAAAAACCAAAGGCAGTGGCCTGAAGACATAGCAGAGACAATCGGCTACTTGAACATTAGCAAGGCCACTGATGGCAGTGCAACACGGTCGTGCTCTTGCGTCGCCAGCTACAACATTGGTTAGGCGAAGGACATTGGCACATATGCCTAGTTGCAATGGATCTCTAGGGCATGTGCCAAAGTTGTTGGTTGGAGAAGCCGTGCTAAAGAGATCAGCGTCGGCGAGGGTGACGAGGAGAATGATGATGAAGAAAATGGTAGTTGACTTCTTTGAGGCCATTTTTATTTTGTGGATATGAAAGTGTGGAGGCTTGTGTGGGTATTTATAGAGCCATTAGATAATATGCGTTGAAATTTTTAAAATATTAATTTTTTGCCCATACAATGAGATTTTTTTCAGTCTTGACCCTAAATAATCTTAGCTAAATTAAACTTGAATACAAATATGAAAAGATTGTCTAAAACTGAATCCATATACGAATTACAATATTATTAAAAATGAAATTAAAATACATAACGTTACGTATTTTAACAATTATTTGTTTATGACAAGTTGAGTGGTTAAGCTATTATTTCTAACGGTTCCTGCGAGCATAAACGTCTTGTACACGATGGTTCTTACCAACTCAGATCCACCCCAAGCCGTCTCAAGCTCGTTTACTACATTATCAGGCAACAAATCGACTCCTTCAGCCTTGGCTGCGCCAACAGAAGACCACGATCTCAGCATCCGCAAGAATCCTTCAAATGACACCGTTTTCTTCATCTCCAGCTCAATGGGCTTTCCCTCAGAGCCCAGACCCACACTCTCAAACGGAAACGGCAACGTTTTGTAACCATCCAAAAAATACTGACTCTCTGGGAATTTACAATATGGTATTGTTTGAGCGTTGAACCGAGCCATAACCGAGTCGAACTCGGGACTCACCACCATGTCAGTGTTGTAGCTCCACACGGCGATGATTCCTCCTGGTTTACGGAGAAGACGATTCGCGATTGCGTAGAATCTCGGAAGGTCGAACCAGTGTACAGCAGTGGCTACAGTTATTAGATCCACGGAGCTGTCACCTCCTCCGATTAGATTCACCATCTCGTCTTCCGTCATCGAC
>KE156311.1:91268-106792 GCA_000411055.1 Leavenworthia alabamica
ACTGTTTAAAGATGCGTACATTATGAATTTTAAAAAAAATTCTCACAACAGTAAAATATATAGTTTTTTTAGTAGATAAAATCATATGCATTTTTTATGGAGAAAAAATAGGAAGTGCACGTAGTGGGTAAAGTGATTAATAGTTTTTATGTATTTAGAAAAATAATAAAATAAAAATAAAATAAATTGTAGATTTTTCTGGTTGTGACACATCAGCATATGCTGAGGTGTCAAAAGCAGAAGGATGCAGTTATTGTTAAATTTACTTGTAAATTAGTAGAAATAGATTTACCTTACTCCACTGAAACACTTCTCCATCGTCAAACTCTAGAGTCAAAACTCCGACGGGTTCAACTTGAATCGATCTCCCCCAAAACTTTGACCTGAGGTTAGTATCACCCCAGAACTTCCACCCTTTACCTTCACAGTGGCAAGCGATAACAGTTGGATGGTGACTAACCTATTATAAAACAACAAAACAAAAAGAATGATATTCCATAGTCTTGGGAAAGATTATGATGACATTTATATCTTTAACTTTTGAGTTAAAATATACCTTCTCAGAGAAGAAACGAATTCCCTTTTCAGGAAAGTCAGCTTCATAGGTTTCTCCAAGCAAAGGGTTGAAGGGCTTACAGTGCCGACCTTCGGTAGAGGCATATCCAGAGACCGCAAAAGCAGCAACGTTTAAGGCTCTTAGGAGACCATTCCCCTAATAATCCAACAGGCTTAAGTCAGTTTATGATTAAGAGAATGTAGTATAGCAATAGAGGATACAATATAAGTTAACTTACAGATTTTCCATATTCATATGCTCGGTCCAGAAGATATGAGTACTCCAAGTCTTCAAAGCATTTTTGGAGGGAAGATATTGGTTCATTGAAATACACAGGGAGGCACACTCGTGTGAGATCTTTTCCAACGTTGTCTTTGATCATAGACCAAAGACTGACACCTTTTTCTTTTTCAGCTGGATCAGGAAGTTTTGTTCTTCTCTTTATATCCATGTATCCAGAATTAGGTAGATTTGATCCAGAACCAATATTAGGTTCGTGAAAGTACTCCTTCGTGTCATGGAAAGAAGGCTCGTCTTCCTCAGACACATCCTCAAACTCTTGTTTATCATCAGATGAAGCAGTTGTGCTGCATTCTAGAAACCAAATAATGTCAAACACAATAAAAAATTTATGCAATTAAACAAAATAGCGTTGAAAGAACATAAAAATAACACTGAGAAAACCAATAATAGAATATCCTGATGGAAGAGAATCATCATATACTTGCATAATTAGAACTCAAGGCCAAATCAAAACTTAATCAGAGAAGGAAGAGAGATTAAGAGTTGAGTATGTACCACTATACTTTCCACGTCCTATGCTTGAAAATTCATGTTTTGTTAATTGGTAGACATTATCATGGATCCCTGGTGCTCCAGCTTCGAGATTAGCTTCCTGTACAAAAGAAAACTTCCATCATTCAGTAGCCAACATGGATAAAATGTTGAAAAACTGACACAGGAGATGTCACTCCAATTGCAAAACATACAATAGAACATTCAAGACCTGGATAAATGACACATGAACACGTTTTAGGCTTTTATTAAGATGTATCAAATTCAGAATTTATCAACATCATGGTCTACACATCCACATAAAAGCTGACTTCAAGGGAACAAAAGGGAAACCTACAAAAATCTTGAACAACAATACCAATCTATTCACTGCCTCTATCACGAGTTTAAACAAAGAGATTGAAAATTATATTTTCTTTGAGTTTTAGGAGTTCTCTGTAATATGCAGCTGCGAAACTTAGAATCTAGATTCAGAAAGCAACATAAGAATCCTCTAGGTTAAACATATCAGTAAACAGACCACTTTTCAAATCAATAGAAAAGTCAAAACAAGTTCGATAGCTCAGCCACAATGGAGACCAAGTAGAGTTTTCATTAGCAAATTCTGGCCATATACATAGCTTGCAGCCTATAGCAATATGCGCAGGGGTTTACCAAAGCATTAACCGGAAAGAACGAATGAGCAGCATCGGGAGATCAAACAAGCAAAAAAAAAATCTAATAAACTAAGTTTACCTCCAGCTGCCGCAATGCGTCAAGCAAATTTGTCCTTTCTTCATGTAGAAGTTTAACTTGTCCATGCACTTCAGAAAACTCTGAGAGCATGATCTGTTCACACTCGTTTACAAGATTCTCATTCATTCCAGCTTCCTGCAACCGGTTCTTCAGCCTCTCAGTTGATATGGACAAATCCTTTGGTGGAATGAAAGAGAAATCCCCGTTAAGCGACCGAAGAGGAAAGATGCATTTCGTAGATGTCAATGCTTGCAACCAAGCTGCTCTATCACTTATAGAATCAGTCCTCAGATGAAGAGTCTTGGTTGCTGTGAATATATAGAACTTTCTATCATCGGACTTGCTTTCTCTGAAAGATGAAACCTGCTGGGAAAAAGTATACAAGGATACACATCTTGTTACAGACTCAAAAGTAACTTAATCAAACCAATAAGGTGAAAATAAAACCCAACAAGTTCCATTCCAACTACAAAAGCAACAAAAAAAGAAGAAAAAAAACAAAAGTTGAGCCCACAAATCAGTCCAACTAAATCAAGAAATCACTTTCAGGTCAAAGATCTCAAGTTCTATCCTATATCAAGCAAAAATAGACCCTAAAATTCAAAAGAATATGCATAAACTTGGAAAGAAGTTTGGAGAAGCAGATTTGAACTACGAATAAAATCAAGCTGGGCCCATGAAGAATTACTTTAGAGTGGATAAGGCACGTTAGAGCTATAGGTTGAGAAAGACAAAAGATATTATATGTAAGCAAAACAAAAAAAAATATCTAAAGCTTACGTATGGATCAGCTTTGGAGTATTTTGGATTAGACAAATGTAGTTTTGAAAGTTCAACAAAGAATATGCCTGTAAAAATTCAGAACTTGCCATCGTTTTCTCAGTGTCAAGCATATCAAAAACAAGTCTTTTTTAAATAATTGGCAAGACCCCACCCTCCATTATTTCCAACAAAACTAATTCTATTCACCAAACATGTCCAAAAATCCAAGAAAAGTATATAATTGAATCAATATAATATAATACTATAAAACATAAAGCCCATTTCAGTGAAATAATACATATATAGATTTAGTTAGCCTTCTAAGTCAAGGAGAATTTCAAAGGAAAAAGATGGCAAATGAAAAGTATAAAATCAAAGCAAGCACATGCAAGGCAATGAAACCAAATAACAAATTGTCCAAAATTCAAAAGACTTAATTTAGTTTGTAACTGACAAAGTTCTTTAGTTCTAGTAACCAAAATTGACATATCTACAGGCTTCTTGGCTTTTTCTCCAAAAGAAAAAATAATAAAGAGAGAAGAGCATCCAAATGGCAAATGGGTTTAATCTTGAAACCAATAGGAAAAAAATATGAAAAAGTGAATATGGACAATAACACATTCAAAGACTAAGAAACCAAACTTGAGAGAAACAATGTGACCACTGAAGAAAACCCTAAACCTACAAAAGAAACCAGATTGTAGTAACCAACCAACACACAAAAGTTTGTAAATTTTGAAAACAAACACAAGCACATGTTGATGTGACCCACTAGAGATTAACAGCAAGTTAAAAGCTGTAAAACAACAGCGAGCTTAATATTAATACTCAACAACAAAATCACAAAAAAAAAAAGTGGTCAAGAGGAAAGTGAAGATAATGATGAAGTGTCATAAGGACAAGAGTAAATTCACATTTAGGGTTTATCATTTTTATTAAGAACACAATGAACAATTCTATAAACCACTCGTTCTTTCCTCTAACTATGAGTGTTAAAAGCCTTTTCATTTCCCCAAAAAAATCAGAATCTGAGTAACAAAATTTAAAAAAATTCATGATGAACAGAAATCAATAAATAAATAAAACTGATAATCTCAGGTGAAATTATATTTTCCCCCAAAAAAATATCAGATTTGAGTATTCGATCATTGTATCATATGCATTTAGATATTATTACCTTGAGATGAACAATGCCGACGGTTTTTTGCTGTTTCCGGCGACCACTGCAACTATCCATTCTAGAGAGACGATCTGCGGAAATATCTCCGATTAACCTCATATCATCAGAAGGAGAGAGTAGATTCAAATTCTCCGGTCGCCGGATCTTAGAGTAAGAGAGGATTCCGTTACGGAGGAGGAACCATCTAGATCTCCATCCTTTACCAAAGTTAGTCCACTTATATAAGATCCCAGCCACCGATCCCACCGAGGTCACCTTGGATCCACCAGTCAATGAACTCGCCGGAAGACTCCTTGACCTAGTTAAAGCCGTCATCGGCTCCGGAGAATTGTTATTAATCCCATGTGGACTCTCTAAAGTAATACAGCAAAGTGGATGGAGCTCCTTCACCCTCATTTGAAGAAGAAGAAGAATAAAGAATCTGAAGCTCTGAAACTGAGATTTCTCAGAATCAGAAAGAGAAAGAGAGAGAGAGAGGTTTGCTTAAATGTGAGCCTGCGTAAGCTTTTAACCCAATTATAAAGGCTTTAATATATATACAATGTATTTGGTATGTTTATGTTTATATATAGATGTTTGGATATATGTATATGATGATGATGATGCTGAATCAGAAAAAAGAGGTTGGGAGCTAACTTGGAAAAATTTAAGACGATGGCTTTATATTGTAATTTCTATATTTTTAAAAGGATATAAAAGGAATATATTATGAAATATTCTTTGTTGATTTTTTAATAATTTTATATTCCTTAATTAGATCCTCTAATTATTTATTAAACGGTCCACAACATTTACCGAGGTTGTTTGATTTTAAGCTTAGGGACAGTTACAATACAGTTCAAGACAATATTGTTTTTTAAATCCCATAATTCAACAGAATTTTAAAAAGATAAAATAACATAATGCAATGAAAGATATTTAGCTGACGTGTCATCTCAATACTAATTAAAGGGATTAAATTTTATGTCATGTTGAAAAAAAATTTTTTATGTCATGTCATTTGATTAATAGGTAAAAGTAAGTTAATTAAATTTTATGTCATGTCATATGATTGAATAATCCAATATATACACATAAAACAGTAGTAAGTGTCCTATATATTATAACCACGAATTCTTTATGGACCTTTGACACTAATTTGGTGTTATTTTCTAACATACATTTTTTCTATTTTTGATAAAAATGTATATTGTATACTATGCATATTTTTTAACAAAACATTTATTTTATGTCTATTAAAAATATGGACAATTTTATTAAATACCACTAAATTTAGTTTATATTTCATAAATATAATTTAAATTGATTTAAGACAAAATTAACATTTAATGATTTAATTAAATTAGAAATTAAACTTTATTTTAAAAAATATATAAATTATAAACAATACATAATAAACTCAAACACTATATATTAAATTTTAACCTTAAATACTAAATTATAATCTCTAAATCAAAATTTTAAATCCTAAATAATAAATAGTAAACCCAAATACTAAATATTAAACCCTAACTATAAATACTAAATCATAAACCCTAAATCATAAATACTAAACCCAAACATTAAACATTAAATTTTAACATTAAATACAAAATATACTTTTTATAAAATAAATTATAATTTTTAATAAAAAAATATTATTAATAAAATATAGTATTCAAATCCAAATAAAAAATTAATGTAATTTTGTGTAATAAAATACATTTGATGGTATTAGAGGGAATTACTATATAAATATTATATATATATATATATTTATACTCATGGGTTAAACTCTTTAGAATCCACTTTATATAAAAAGGTGTAAGTTAGCAACTTAGTTTACCGGTTGTTATAAACTGGAAGACGTGTTCATGTTGGATTGGGATGTTAGGCTGTCACTTTGTTGTATCTATTTATGACCTGTGGATCATTTTTACTTTACAAGTCATAAAAGTATTCAGTAATTAATATGAGGTGATTCAGAAATTAATAAATTCAAAGGTAAATAATTAAATAGTTTTTGATATTTTCATTTTGTTTTTCATTTTTTGTTAATGGATCTAGTAGACATTTTATCTTCTAGGAACTAGAGTCGTTCAAATAATAACTTTTAAAAATGATGCTCTCAAATATATATATCAATTAGTATAACTTTATATAGGTGAGATAATTTTATATCTATGAAATATTTTATAAAATTGTCAGTTGTCACAGGATTTTTAAATGTTTTATTATATCTTGAAAAACTTTTTTGGAAACTTTTCGGAAGGTTTTTTTAACAAATTTGGAAAACTTTAGAAAATGTTCTGTATCGTATTATTATATATATATATATAATATAAAGTTTTGTATAACAAAAATATTTATAGGAAATAAGCTCCAAAAGGAAATGGGTAGGTCCTTAGGTTAAATGGAAAGAGTATTCTAATAGAAGAAAAGAAATAAAAAGAATAATAATATTTCTCGTATTTTGTTTGGAGAAAATGACTTATCAGTAAGGAAAAAAATAAATAACTAAGTTAAAATACAAACCGTACATCAGAGAAAAGCCCAGTTTTGTTTTCAGACTAAGATAATGCCACTATTCTAGTGGTAGACGAAAACAAATAAAAAATGTTAAAAAATAATAACTCACTGGTATTATTATTATAAGTTACTATATCTTATGAAAAAGTTTGGTATATGATTTGTTGTTCGTAAGCATATACTACATATTCAAGAAAATATTCCTTGATATCATGTAAAATATTAAACTACAAGTGTACATATAAATTATATTCATATTATTCTCATTTATTACGAAATTAGCATCGACTAGGCATGGGTAAAATAACCAATCCGAAGTATCCGATCCGAAAAACACTATATGAATCTGAATCCGAATTCAGAAAATTATTTCATTAGATGTTAGACTCCTAAATCCGAAAACCCGTATTTGAATCTGAACTCGTCGGTTAAAACCCGAAATCTAATTATATATATATTATATATATAAATAATTAAATTATTCTAAAATTTTAGTTATATATGTGAAATTTTAGTTAATATTTTAAAAATTTAATAAAAAAAAATTTCAATATTTTTTCATCCGAAACCGATCCGTATCCGAATCCGAACCGAAACGGACAAAATTATTCTATTGGGTATTAGATTCCTAAATCCGATATATCCGAATTCAAATGGGTTTTACCCAAAGCCGATCCGTTTACCCGAATGCTCCGCCCTAACATCGACCATGTTTAAGGCCGTGGACCGGCGTGGCGTGGCGTGGAGGACCCGATACAGGCTTGTTGTCCACTTGTCTCACACGCGTCTGAGTTTACTCTTTTCTCTACCATCTTATATAAACTATATTACAAAGAGAATATTGTTAAAACCAATACTTGTTAGAGTATTCGTTTATTTTTATTGATGGTACAAAATTGGCGAATCAATTTTCGTATCATCAGATTTTATTATTTTCCATATTCTTGATTTGTAAATGACGTTTGGTACTATAAATGTTATAAAATATTTAATATAATATCATTTTTTGTTCGATAAAATTTTATAGTGGTACATTGTGAAAATAATTTATTAACAGATATATGTATTTAGGCACCTTCTGTTACATTTTTTAATTGTCAAATACACTACATAATTAATATATAAATAAACTATCAGAAACCCAAACTTGTGCATGAAAACTTATAATTTAAATTAGAAAATAAAACAAAAACAAAGTGTCATCCTAATACGAAACCAAAATGGAATCAATTAGAATCCACTAGCTCCCAAAAATATATATAAACAATAATTGAAACACTTGGTGTCTTTGTGTCTGTGAGACCAAAATGATATTAAGATATAACATCATAAAAAGACATATGTCTCTAATAAGTGGCATTGTTCCCAAATAGTTTCTGCCTTCTTTTATAAATTATTAAGATGGTTAGTCTCACTCACATGTCTAATCTTGTCTAAATTATTAATATTAAAATAATTTGTTTTAAGTTTTTTTTTAATTGTTTAAGTATTAAATATTAATATTAATATGGAGTTTTACTATATCGTTTGGGTATAATTCGTAAAACTAATTGTCATTGGACATTGGTTTTTATCATTAATAAATACATAATTATACATTGGACGGTTGGTAGTTATGTAAAGTATTATTATTTTATATTAGCATAATCTACTTCTAAAATGAATGGTTGGTATTTATTAAAATATATATATTCGTAAGGTAATGTAATTTAGTCTATAAAAATCTTGGAAATAACGTTATATATGTCCTTTTCATCTTTATTTTAATCAATAATCTTAGATACACTATTCTTCTTACGATAAAATTTTTACTCAAAATATCTCTAATCTCCTTTTTTAGTATGAGAACATTTATTTTCTTTGCAAATAGCAAAAATTAAAGCAAAAAATATGCCTAATGGCTAATATATCATATCTGCACGAACTCTTTAGTCTCAAATAATTAAGAAATAAATAAATTATTTGTTTATTAAAATAAGTGTTACTAGGCACTTCTAGGCTTATAGCTTTCTAGCTTTCATATTAGATATGTGGAAGTACAAATGAATGCAATTCTATATTCTAATAAATAGATAATTACAGGATAAAGTCAACACTAATTAATCTCTATTTTAAACTTATATATATATATAATGCTTGAGTTATTTTATATAAGAATATTAAGTAAAATTAAATAGGAATAGACTTCAAAACTGAATAATTGATGTGTCTCTCTTATTTTTGGAGGTGTTTTTTTCATGGAAAGTGATGGACTCAATTTAAAGTGGGGATCCACATATATATGTTGCCATGTGCATAATAATACTATCAAAAATGACAAAATCCCATAATTTGATTACTTTAGACTTTGCTTTGTAATGATATAATTTCAGATTATGACATTTATAAATATAGATATATATTTTGGTGGTAGTCTTTTATTCTTAATGTTACTACACATTTTTCATCAAAAATACAAGTTTTAATTTGTTACTAGGTTCAAATTATATTACAATAATGTAAACATATGTTCAAAGGTCTTAACAAAGTAAGAAAGAGAAAAATTATTATTTTATAATTAGCAACAATGTTTCTCTTGTAAGCAAAACTACCTAAAAAGGAGTTTAAGACAATAAGAAACTTGCCAAAGCCAGAGAAAATATTATAATATTTGATGTGAAAGTTAAGATATTTATAATTAAGTACTATACCAAATTTATATTAGAAAACAAAACTTTGTATTAAAAAAATAAATATCGAATAAATATTATTGATTTCAATAATTGTAGCCTTGACTAAATGTTCAACCGTCCTTCTATCTAATTGCCAAACAATGTTGGAAGATATAAACCTTACACAGTCATCTACACGAATTAGGACCACATCTTATTGACTAAAATTATATGAATAAAATATCTCCTTAAGTTATATATATTTATATAGTTATTATATATATATAAATTAATAACCCAGAGACCGATGCTTTTATAATATTTTGCAACTCCCAAAAGGCCAAAACACACAGAAAACATTAGTATGTTGTATATTTTACGATTAAAAAGTACCAAGTTTCAAATAAATTTTCAATTTTAAAATGTGAATAAAAATTACTGAACTTGTATTTTTGTAACATTAAGTGTTAACATATTTTATTTTTGGCACATATAAGTTTTTCAAATGATCATAACTTGTTACAATCAATTGTTGTGTACTTAAAACACTAATATTAAATTTTATAACTTAATATCATAGACAAGCAATTTTAAATTCGGTATTCATATATGTACATAACATTTCTTTTTTTTTCTCTCGGTAAAAACTAGTATTATTATATTAATTGTATCAATATGTTGTATGATTTAAATATTTTCAAAAACAAGACACTGAATGACTAAAGTTTGTAAATCTGAAAAATATAGGAATCCAATGAATTCATGAATTGAAATGTGAATATTTAAATCAATGAGAGGAAGATATTATTGAGATTAAATAATAAGAAAAAAGTGGGTCAAGAGAAAAAAAAAAACAGATAAAAAGGTTACATATCAAATCCATGTTTCATAAGTACTCAACATTACACACTCATCCACTCCCATTGAAATTTCATAACCTTCCAAGTTCTCAACAGCTTATTTTTGAAATAATTTATTCATTTTTGTTTTAGTAAAATAAATGCATTATTCTCTTTTTTTAAACAATAATATGAGTTATTTTCTCCAATGTAAAGCTATACCATTGCATTTTCATCAATGTTACAACTTCCAATATGTGATTATATAGTTTATAATCTTATACATTATAATAGACATGGGAAATATAATCTTAAACTAGTTAAATAGTTCAGAAGATACAAATTTAAAGTGTAGAATAATATATCAATATCTACAACTCTTGTTAAAGTCTTCTTTTATATCAAGACATAACTCTTATAGTTTCATTTTTCTCTTGCTATTACATGTATTTGGGTGTGTCTGTCTTATATAATAATATCCTTCTCATATTTCATTCTCAAAAGTAAATAATTTCTCACGTGCCTAAATAAGTTATAGTAACTTCTCTTTCAAGATTAATCTAAATTCAAATTTATTTTAAAAATATTAAATTGGGATTGATATAAAAAGATTCTCATATTTATGGTTTGTGTACGGATTGCCGCCACTTGCTTGCCTTTGAAGAGAAAATAAAACTGAGCCTTGAATTAAGAAATTGTTTTATGGTTAACTTTTCCTAAAAACTATGGATTATACTTTAAAAAAACGATAACCTTTTAAGTTCTCAAGACCACTTTTCTTAAGAAATACGTTACAAATTTTATTAAATATGAATTATATAATATGTACTTTAATATAACATTGAAAGAATATGCCTTTGGATCCTAAAATTACTTACTATTTGTATTACCACACTTACCAATAAGTATTTGTCAAGATTGCTTTTTTTTTTTTTCACTTTCTTGAAAATAATAATTTGAAAATAAGTGAACATAAGAGAAATAACAAATTAAAGTTAAAGAGAAATATATGTCAGTCATAAGTCATAACTTTTGAAAAAATTCTGTACTTCAGGCTTTTGCTATGGTAAAATCCAATCTCACTCTGTGGTCCTTTTAAAATATTAACTCTATATTTATTATTATTTTATATATACATTTTATGAGAAACAAATGTTATAGAGAAACTAGAAAGTGGAAGACAACTCATAATTACCTCAAAAAAATTAAAACAAATTTCATTTTTACCAAATACTAACAAAAATATTTTAATACAATTCCTGCTGCTGACCTGCAATACAAATATCAATTCAAAATAAAGAAAGAAATCTAAAAAAAAAAAAAACTTTCACAAAAGAATATGAGACAGACCCAAAAGAAAAAACATCAGAAGAAAGTTAATTTCTTTAGGTGTGTGTGTATGTTGTTGGTACTATCCTCTTCTCTTTCATATTTTATAAGAACAAAATTATATATTCAAACAAAATTATTCCTTTTTTTGGGGATATTAGTGGAAGACATGATAATGATGAACTCAGAACTTTTCTCTTTTTTTTTTAACCTGTGTTAGGTCACAGTCACAGGAATGCTTGACTTGCAAAATTTAGGGCAAAAATAAGAAACTATAGTACAACAATAATTCACCTCAAATATAGTATCAAAGATTTGACCTAACTTCAACACTCTGCCACTCAGATGTAAAAGGATATTTCAACTATGTTCCATCACTTCAAAATATTAGTCCTTTTTTTTTTAGTTTTGTTCTAATTCACTCTCTTTTGCTAATCATAAAACTGAGTTTTTTTTGTCAAAAATCTATGACACGCATGCTCTTATGGTGGTAGGGTCTCTGAGGTGAAGTGACACTAAAATATTTTGTTTTCTAGCCACAGAAAAAACTAAGAGTAGTCATTAAGGTTGAAAACAAGGTATGTATGTCCTTGTTTGATCTACAGGAATGAACCATGTGAACTCCTAATAAGAGTTTTTCAAATGGTGGGCATTGTTCTTTCATGTACCTTTCTACTTTGTGTGCCTCTACTTTTGTATCAAGCTTAACAACAACGAAAATAACACAATACCAATCTCATTATTGACAACACCCTTCATAAATACTCTTATAGTCTTTACCTCATACTCATAACCTATTGGTTCTTTTATCTGGTTTTTTCAGTTTAACACTAAAGAACCAATCCAAAATTCAAAAAAAAGAGAGATTGTGATTGTTACCGTGAGAAGGTCATGTTTTGAGATGAGGGCTTTAAAACTCATTTGTCATCTAAGCTTGACTCTGTTTAGTCAGTCTAATCAATTGAGTTTTCCTGCAGGAAATGCTGTATAAACAACTGACAGATAACAAATTCTGTCAGCGATAATTGAGCAAGTTCATGATGTCGCAATCAATCAGTCACATTGGTAATACACAGCTAAGCTTCAAAAGTAATAGCAAAGGAAAATATTTAGAAGGTGAAAGAAACAATCTTGGACCTTTCATTCAATTCAAGCTTCAATTATAGCTATCTATCTTTTAAAAAATAATATCTCTTACCCTGTTTGCTAAGTTGAGAGTAGAAGACAGACTCTTACATGTTACAGGTGTGGGTCCAATCCACACGCATCTCCTGCAACCTTAAACAGTCTAAAATACTACTGAACCTTTGTTGTATTTAGTTTACCTGTAGCAGAGCCATATGTTTCACCAACCTTAAACAAATGATGAGATTACCAAACCAAAGGCAGACAGAAGAGGCAGAGATTCTACTGTCGAACTATATGAATGGTGAAGCCATCGGTTTATTCAATCGTGACTCTTATTTGATTTCTGATGATAACAAAAGACTATGTAACATAGTAGAAAACGTGTTGGCTACACTAAGAAAGAGAGCAAACGGAAAAAAGAAACCTACTCACACAGGTTTGAAATATTCCCAAAGGCAAAGAAACCATAGATATTAGCAAAGCATAACATGTTCTCAGTAAGGCAAAAAAAAACATCTAATCAATCCAATCATGGTCACACTTCAAACATTCCACATGCTAGTGTTTTATTCCTTCAATTAATCTTCTTTCAAAGCTAGAATCAACTTAGTAAAAAGCTGCATAAAGTAAGTAAACTAAAGAAGATTACATTCACAAGCAAAGTTCATAGTTATAAACTATTTAGATAGCTCACATATGATCCACAGTCCAGCCAAAACCATATTCAGGTAACAATAATTCCAACAATGAGTTGAAAGATTTGGCCTTTCTATTTTTGCAAGATCTTTGCCACTTTACTTCACATAAAGGATTACATAACACAGGATTTGATACAATAAGAGCATGTAGCGGAAACAAAAGGGACAATCTTTGATTGATTCATTAATAATTGAGTTCTTCTTCTCAAAGCAAATCCAAAAATTGATAAAAAACCAATTTGTTCGATTCAACAATAACAAAATTTCGAATACTTTTTTTTTTACCTCCTTAAGATGTGTTCAAATCTCAGAAACCTAAGAGCAAAGAGAGCTTCTAGAATACCTAAGCAAGCACCAGCAGCTACATCGAGCACATAATGTCTTCCTAAGAGAATCCTTGAAATTGCAGTTACTGTTGCCCAGATCCATACAATCACCACTACTTCTCCCTTCACTTCACCATCGTTATGATCTCTGATCCATCCATCTACGAAAGAGTAGCTCGAATCTTCAACGGGAGCTATTAAAGCAGCAGTAAAGAAGTGAACAGATGCAGCAACGAAGAAGACGCGAGACGCGTGACCTGAGGGAAACGAGTAATGATCAGCAGATACAGCAGCTGACATTGAAGGATGATTGTAAGCGGGACGAGCACGACGGAAAATTAATTTCACGATTCCGACGAAGATTAGATCGAGAAGGAGACCGAGNCAAATTTGAGCCAAATATGAAACGACGACGTTCGTAGAAGACGATGAAAAATATTTAATTATGAACGTTAGTCCAAGAAACGACGTCGTGTTCTTAGAAGAGAAACAAACAATCCATTAACGAAGACATTAATTTGGGCTTTATATTTAGTATATAGATTTAGAGGTCAGCCCACTATTAATCATCATCACCAAATATTAACCCATCGATGTCCCTAATTCATTATGGTCTCTTTTCAATACATGTAAAAGTTTACATTATTTAATTTTTCATCATTTAATGTTTGACCAACAATTTTGAAGTAAAATTATGTTTTTTTTCTTTTCTCTCCCTTTATTTATTTTACAGTAATTTAGTATTCGTTACTATTTTCAAGTAAATAATACTTGAGTCAGTCCTATTGATTGCCTTACCTTATTGTTGAACTACAGTAAATATACTTTTTTTTGTCGACATATACTTGAATTCCAATTTATTGTCTTTTTTGTTATTGTCATATCTTAATAAATAACACCCGACAATAAACTTAAATCATTAAATTCTTGACTGTTAAAAAGGAAACAGTGCGTCAATTTGCTTTCCTCATTAAATGAATATATATTTTTGGCTCTTCACCTAACTTCATTAATCATAATTCATTCTTACAGTTAAAAAATTCAAAAAATAAATCCTTATATTAGAACTAGTCAAAATATATACATAATTACATACCACTATATGATTTGAGTCACAAAATCGAACCTTATTAACATATTTTATTATTCAATATACTCCAAACAAAAATAAAATAAAAATCAACCCACGTTAACATGGGCCAAGCCCAAGAGAAATCGTAATTTCAAACAAATCATATAAAACGCTCGCGGGCATTGTTCACAGATTAGTCATTCTCAAAGAGAAAAAGAGTGGAATAGAAGCGAAACGGATCTAGATCCGAATCCAATACCCGAACATGCCAAACGGGTGGATCAAGTCATTACAATGCAAATCAAAGGCGTTCGATGATGTCAACAGTAAATCCTTAATGTCTAATTACAGTTGTAGTCGAAAGAGCTCATATTGCGTCAAAGACGTCATCGATCCACGATTTGGTAAGAAAAACCCGAAATCCGACCCGAATTTACGGCGTTTGAAGTCTTCTCGAACCGAATCAGAATTTAACCCGACAACCCGGACCCGACGTAGCAAATCTGCTCGCACATCTGAAGCGTTGACCGAGCTGCCCGATGGCCATCCGTCTAGGAACATTGTGGAGATTATATTCCAGTCTAGCTGGAGCTCCTATGAATTTCCGGGTCGGATTGAGATGATTTTCAAAGTTGAAAACGGGTCGAGGACTGTTACCCGGTTCGAGGAGTACCGAGAGCTTGTGAAGTCACGTGCGGGTATAATCGGGGAATGCGCCGGCAGCACGTGCGAAGAAGACGCACGGTGTTTGGCTGACGGTAACGAGATGATGAGATTTTATCCAGTCCCGGATGGGATTAACGGCGGCGCGTGGGCTTTCTCCGGCGGGAAAGGTCAGACTGTGTGTACGTTTTCAGGTAGTGGTGAAGCGCATGCGAGCTGTGGAAGTGGCGGAGGAAGAAGAGCAATGCTAATTTGTCGGGTAATAGCGGGTCGGGTTGCTAA
>KE156311.1:120956-149338 GCA_000411055.1 Leavenworthia alabamica
GACCAGTCGGCGTAGAAATCATTGAATCGACGAGAAGGTTTCTTGCGGGAGAAGAGAGAGAAAGGCATTTTTCTCGATGATAAGATCACTCTGTTTTTGGAGGGAAAGCAAAAACTGATCGGTTATATATATTGGGTTGTTATTCAAACTAAACCGAGTCTCTTAAATTCAATTCCGGTTCGGGTTTTCTAAACCAGGTTAAGATCCGAACTAACCAGCACCGGTTTGTCTTATTTCAACATCATCGTGATGTCAAAATTTTGTTCTCAAAGTATGATAAAATCGTGATTTTTTTGTATTCAACCATTTGAAAACTATTCTTGAATTACGTTTAGTCTTGACACAAAGTAGCCTCGTGCATAAAACATCAAACGAAGAAATCAATAAACATAATCATCTCGTGACACGAAGAACAAGTAAAATCAGATGTTCTTTAGATCATTACAATGAACTTCAAAAAAATATACTTTTACTTATCAAAACAAATATTTATGTATTAATGACATGTTAAATTTGGAAAACTATACATCAATATGCACATGTATACACATATGGTATTCAACGGTCGCACCTCAGAGGCCTATATAAAGAGGTTTAGCTTTGCTTTGCTATCAATTCCCAGAATCAAATCAGTCTTGTTCTTCATCATCTTCAAGTGTAACACAAAAGAAAGAGAGAGACATATAGCAAATCAAAGTAATCTTCTTCTCCGGTTTAGTTTCTTCAAAAGTTTTCATTTTGTTTTCTGGGTCTCTCTGCTTTCTCGTACTCGGTACAAGTATGAAGAGGCTTCGAGGTTTCAAGATCGGACACAGAATCGTGAAGATTTTCAAATGGATAATCCCAAGTAAAAGAATCCAAACCGGAAAACGCCAATGTCTGACCGGAATTCTCAACCCGATCACTAAAATCTGCTCTTTAGCACAGCGGTGTCTACGTCGTGGAGCCAATAGACTGTGCGGAGGAAAGGAAACGGGTCAGAATCGGTTGGGTAAGACACCGGCAGTTCCAAAGGGGCATTTAGTGGTTCACGTCGGAGAATCCAGCGACGATACTCGGCGCGTGGTGGTTCCAGTGGTCTACTTTAACCATCCTCTGTTTGGAGAGTTGCTGGAGCAGGCGGAGCAGGTTTACGGATTTAATCAACCGGGTCGGATTATGATACCTTGTCGGCTATCGGATTTTGAAAAGGTTCAGATGAGGATCGGCGCTTGGGATCATTTCCCAAGGAAGCGAATTTTCAAATATTTCTGATTTCACTTATTTTTCAATTATATTTTCTTAAGTCTTAGTTTTATTAGTTTTAATTTTAATTAGCACAGAAAAAAATAGTCAGTTTATAGGATACTTACACTTAATTCTATGTTTATTCAAAACACAGATTTTATAATGAGAAAATATTTATTTTACATATGAGAATGTGGAGACTCTATATATTGTGGATAATCAATCTTAGGTTTATATCTTTGTTATTTAAATTATTTCAACAAGTGATTTGTATGGTATCTATCATGTATCATAAACCTTATTCTCATACCAACATGAGTAGGTCAAGATTTATTTGTAACATGGGTTAGTTATGATATCAAGGGTGTTTTTAACATGTGAACTAATCAAAATTCAGAACAAAATGATTATATCATTCTCTCTCAACTCAAATAGGCACAGCTGGAGTAGCTCAGTTGGTTAGAGCGTGTGGCTGTTAACCACAAGGTCGGAGGTTCGACCCCTCCCTCTAGCGAATTTCGTTTTTCTTGCAGCGATCCTTAAACCAAACCACTCCTTTAAGAATTTGTTCTTCATCATTTCACTGATATTTTTCTTTTTCAAAATTTTAATGAAATTATTATATGTTCTAAAACGTATGAAACCGTCGAAAGTTTTAGGCAAGACCATAATTTATACGGTTCTATATCTCTTGCTCAGACAATATTCCAAAAATTTAAAACCCACTAGCATTGCGACTCTCCTAAAAGAACAACGTCTGATGTGTTAAGATAACGAACTCACTAACATATGTTAAATTAGAATTGAATTGACTGATTTAGAAAAAAACGAATATGAAAGTGGTTCTCACGTCTTACACGCAAATTTCTCTGCATCAATGGGTCTATTTAGTTTGGTTGCAAGTCTTGTTATTTTCATTAATTTCATTTTGGGCTGGACTACAAAATCCAATTAATTTGGGCTGGACTACAAAATCCAATTTATTTGGGCTGGACTACAAAATCCAATTAATTTGGGCTGGGTTTGTTTGGTCGAGGCGTCGAGCGCTGGAAGATCAACCATTAATTTGTTACGGTTTGGTTTAAACCGGTCCAACTTATATGTACATCTCGCTCGAGTGATAAAACACGGCAATGCTTATCCGTAAATATAGAGAAAGAGATCAAAGCAGAAGAAGGTGCTAGAAGAAGTTCCTATATTTTCTATTATTCTCCAATTCTCCGATATTGAAAACGACTTAAAAGGAAAAGAGGAGACTGTAACAGTCAAGACCTAATTTAAAAAACCACTCTTTGTTTCTCTTCTCTCTGTGTCGCCGATCCAAAGCTGAAACGATGGATTCAACGAAGCTGAGTGAACTCAAGGTCTTTATTGATCAATGCAAGTCTGACCCTTCTCTTCTATCTACACCTTCACTCTCATTCTTCCGTGAGTATCTCCAAAGGTAAATTTTACATTTACTCTCTATATTCGTCTTCTTCGATCTAATCGTTTTTGATGGTTGGCATTTAGTAATATTTGTGGCCGTCTTCTTCTCTGTATTGCTTTTTGTTGAATTGTTGTCTCAGGTAGAATAAAATTCATGTCTTTGAGTTTCAATTTGTTGGATTTTGTGAAATTTTTTTACCTTTGATCTGTATGAGGCTATAGTTTGGTTTTGGAGTTTCTGGGTTTTGTGATTTTTTTATTGTTCTGATTAAATTTTTGGGATTTTTAATATGATTTTAGTCTTGGTGCTAAGATACCAAGTGGTGCTTATGAAGAAGGCAAAGACACCAAAGCGGTATATATATATTTACTTATTTTGTTTGATTCATTTGAGTTCGTTTTGTAAAAGAGTTTGTTTTTGATTAGACTGTTTCTGTTTTAACAGAAGAGTTTTGTAGTGGAAGAGAGTGATGATGATGATATGGAGGAAACTGAAGAACTGAAACCAAAAGTGGAGGAGGAAGAAGAAGAAGATGAGATTGTTGAATCTGATGTAGAGCTTGAAGGAGACATTGTTGAACCTGATAATGATCCTCCTCAGAAGGTACATTAACTGAAAAAAACTCAGCTTTTGATTTATTTATGTCTCTCTAATTATATATAGATCTCGTAACTGCCTTAGTTTTTATTTAGATGGGGGATTCATCAGTTGAGGTGACTGATGAGAATCGTGATGCTTCTCAAGAAGCTAAAGGCAAAGCCATGGAGGCTCTCTCTGAAGGAAATTTTGATGAAGCAATTGAGCATTTAACTCAAGCAATTACATTGAATCCGACTTCAGCTATTATGTATGGAAACAGAGGTGAGTACAAGTTGATGTTTTTTCTTTTAACTTCTATCAGCTGAGGTTTTTGTGCCTAACTGTGTATGTATGTGTTTCAGCCAGTGTCTACATTAAGTTGAAGAAGCCAAACGCTGCTATTCGTGATGCAAACGCTGCATTGGAGGTACAGTGCTGTGGTCTTTAATTTCCCCTGGGAATGTTGTTCTATGGTGATGATATTGAATCTTTTTTGTGTGTTTGAGATTACAGATTAATCCTGATTCTGCTAAAGGATACAAGTCACGGGGAATGGCTCGTGCCTTGCTAGGAGAATGGGAAGAGGCTGCGAAAGACCTTCACCTTGCATCTACCATAGACTATGATGAGGAAATTAGTGCTGTACTCAAAAAGGTATGTGTGGGGTTTTCATGTTTGTCTATCTCTTTTGATTCATTAACAATGCATTTGTGTGATTTAGTTATAAACTATCTTTGAAGGTTGAACCTAATGCTCATAAGCTAGAGGAGCACCGTAGAAAGTATGACAGATTACGTAAGGAAAGAGCAGACAAAAAGGCTGAGCGTGATAGACTACGTCGCCGAGCTGAAGCACAGGTAACTTCATATTCCTTGAAATCAATCAAAGTAATCTTTTGATAAAATTATCTCAAGTGTATTGACATTGTATATGTGGGTTGGGACTAATCCATGTTTCTTTTTATCATTTTATGTAAGGCTGCATATGATAAAGCTAAGAAACAAGAACAGTCATCATCAAGTAGACCATCAGGAGGTGGTTTCCCAGGAGGTATGCCCGGTGGATTCCCGGGAGGTATGCCTGGCGGATTTCCAGCAGGAATGGGAGGTGGATTCCCTGGAGGTATGCCTGGGGGCATGCCCGGTGGTGGCGGTATGCCAGGTGCAGGTGGTATGCCTGGCGGTGGAGGTATGCCAGGTGGTATGGACTTCAGCAAAATATTGAATGTATGTAANGGTGGCGGTATGCCTGGCGGTGGTGGTATGCCAGGTGGTATGGACTTCAGCAAAATATTGAATGTATGTAAACCATTTTGTGAAGTTAGTATAGTATGAGAAGGAATTGAAAATGTGAGAATGGTTTGATATATATGAGCAGGATCCAGAGCTAATGTCAGCATTTAGTGATCCAGAAGTGATGGCTGCTCTTCAAGATGGTATGTTTTCAATTAGAATAAAGTAGCAGTTAATGTCATGAGTATTGAATGTTTGGTTGAATGATATAAATAGTGATGAAGAACCCTGCGAATCTAGCGAAGCATCAGGGGAATCCAAAGGTGGCTCCAGTCATTGCTAAGATGATGGGCAAATTTGCAGGACCTAAATAACATGTTTTCTCATCTTTATTGCGTGACATGAGAGATATANAGTGATCCAGAAGTGATGGCTGCTCTTCAAGATGGTATGTTTTCAATTAGAATAAAGTAGCAGTTAATGTCATGAGTATTGAATGTTTGGTTGAATGATATAAATAGTGATGAAGAACCCTGCGAATCTAGCGAAGCATCAGGGGAATCCAAAGGTGGCTCCAGTCATTGCTAAGATGATGGGCAAATTTGCAGGACCTAAATAACATGTTTTCTCATCTTTATTGCGTGACATGAGAGATATAACTTGGAGGATTTTTTTCTTTTCTTTTATGTTTTCATTGTCAGAGAAACTTGGATCAGAAATATCACTTTTTATTTTATTTTACATTTTCATATTTTTACTATCTGAATTTTGAATACTTTTAAGAGAATTCTGAATTCTGATCTTATGCTTCTACAGTTCTACGTATATGTTTATAATTTGTATAAGATACATGCATATAATTTAACAGATGTTATGCATAAAACATGACACTCAGTGATTGTGAATCATCTCCATAGAGTTGATTAGTCAAAAACCAAAATCATGAACACCAAAGTCTTGACAATAGTCCAAAAACATTGACTCGCCGTTGATTCCTTCCGGAGACCATATCGGAAAATCTGCACCGGAGCCCGACATATCATTGTCATTTAATGTTACACCATCACTCCACGAGACCTCAGCTTTATGAGTTTCGTCAGACCATAAGTAACTAAACAACTCATCATCATTAATGTTATCAAATATATAATTTTCATTATCCATCGAACTTTGTTGATCAGTAACCATACTGTTGCTTTCTTCTTCAGTAGATGTTGTGCCACTTGTCTCTATGTTTTTGGTGTTACTTGTCTTTGGTTCAAATGACATATCATTTGAATTTGAAGAAATTATATTTGGATTATCTTTATTATTAGGTTCTTGGTTTAGAGGTTGATGGGTCATAGGGTCTATACCCATTTTAACAAGTTTTTTCTTGATATGAGTATTCCAATGATTTTTTATTTCGTTGTCTGTTCTTCCAGGTAATTTTGAAGCTATCTTAGACCACCTATAATACATTGGTTTAAAAAAAAATATTAATCATAATAATACTTATATAAAACATATTTTATTAAGTGTTGGTTGATATGTTAGATGCAAAACGAATAAGATTCTACTATTTTGACCTAATTATTTGGAACTATCTAATTCATTATTTGGTATAATTCACATATATAAATATACTAAACATGTTAGATAATATTATAGTACACATGCAAATGACTTTATATTGTATAAATATATGATATAATATCATCAAATTTTGTGGAACTAAGATATGATTAGTAATTTTAGCTTACTTGTTNCCAGGTAATTTTGAAGCTATCTTAGACCACCTATAATACATTGGTTTAAAAAAAAATATTAATCATAATAATACTTATATAAAACATATTTTATTAAGTGTTGGTTGATATGTTAGATGCAAAACGAATAAGATTCTACTATTTTGACCTAATTATTTGGAACTATCTAATTCATTATTTGGTATAATTCACATATATAAATATACTAAACATGTTAGATAATATTATAGTACACATGCAAATGACTTTATATTGTATAAATATATGATATAATATCATCAAATTTTGTGGAACTAAGATATGATTAGTAATTTTAGCTTACTTGTTGCCAAGATTAGCATGTAGATCGATGACAAGCTGTTCTTCATCGTGAGAGAGAAGGCCTCTCTTCAAGTCTGGCCGGAGATAGTTAGTCCACCGTAGACGGCAGCTCTTCCCACAACGGAGAAGACCAGCAAGTTTAGGCAACGCCCGCCAGCAACAGTGGCCGTTGGTGAGTATGAAGTTTATGAGCTTCTTATCTTCATCCACTGTCCATGGCCCTTTCTTGACCCCGAGCTTGTCACAGCATGGCTGCCTTCCCATTTTATTGTTGCTTATAATATGTGAAATTATATATTATGGTATTTTGTAATGTGAAAGATATTGAGGATTGAAAATATTAAGCAGCTTGCAAGTTATGTCCAAAGCCTACCAAAGCTCACCAACCTACATTACATATATATATATATAACCTTCTCAAACCTTGTCCCCACAATTTTTAGACATTAAATAATTTTATTGCATATATATATATATATGCAATAGTTTTTGAGGGGCTTATTTAATGGATAATGTGAAGAGATTTGATTTAAAATAATATAGAATATGTTATTAAAAATGAATTTTCTATTAGTTCTTAAAATCTAGTGTTTTTGAATTAATAATTTTTAAAATTACAATAAAATCTACTATTATTGAAAACATTCTAAAAATTTGATTTAAAAATTATAGTTACATTTCATGGGATTTCTTGGTTCAAAACACAAAAATCAAATCTCATATTTTTAAATGATATTGGAAAGAATTTTATAACTCCAATACATCCCTAATTCTTATCAAACTTTAGTGGCATCATGGCAAGAAATTTTTACAAAGAAAATAAATTAAAAACTGTGGTTGTAAACTGATCTATAAGGTTTTTATTTGGAACAAATATTGCAGAAAACTCTAAATAAATAATATGCATAACATCCATACTATTAAAAAATTATGTTAGGTAAATAACACATTTTAGTAAAGATTTTAATTTTCTTAAATATTAGTGTTCCGAATATATATAATAAAAAATCATGTTAAGTTTAACAGAACAAATAATTCATGTAAAAATAAAACACCTTGCATGATCACACGAAAATTTCATACTGAAAATTTATTTTCTTAATACTCATAGAGTAGATTAGCCCTAATGCACCATAAATAAATTTTTATTTTCCTCATTTTCTTTATGTAGTATTTATCTCACTATTTGTATATCTCTTGATATAGAGGTTGATTCTTAACCAACCAAATCTATTATTTTAGAGATAAATAAAATTTATCATCATTTAATTTTTCTCTTTAATATATTTAAACATAATACCCTTTTTTCCTTGACCATTCTTTACGACTTTATCTTTATCCTTAGATCAGAATTATTTAAGATACGTATACATGTAAATATATATACAGATGTCAGGACAGGGAAGTAACAACAGTTTTGAAGATGTTTTGTATATTACTCCATCCATGAATATATAATGGTATTTCTATATAGGATGGTTCATTTTAATATGTAATTAGGAGTTAGCTAAAGTGTGTGATGGAATAAGATTAATCTAATATATAATGATTAAGGTTATTTTGTTTGTGAGAAATGATTAAGGTTTAAGAAATATGGTTTTGTGATCCATTGTCAAATCTGTCGCATGTTGGAGATGTAGCATTTGGTTGGTGAAAGTGACTTTGGAACTAATGTGAAAGGATAGGGTGTGTGACAATGTACGCAATCACACGTGCAACTCATACATTTTTAACCTAAATATACTTGTATAAGTATCAATTATATATATAAGTTTTTATTTTGCCATGAATGCTAAACTTATAAAATACTATATAGTATTGTTTCCTTTCGCATCTTGTATAAGGAAAGCATAGTAAAAAATGTTGAACAATAAAAATAAAACACCACATTCGTTACGACCAGAATCTTGAATTTCAAATAGACTTATAAAAATATATATAAGGTTTAGAAAATGTTCATAAAATTTAGGAAAAAATGTCCTAAGTGATCTAGTATATACTCTAACTTTTTAACTCTTCATAAATTATTTTGTTCAATTCTTGAAAATTTATGGTAATTAAAGTTTTATCAAAAATTTTGATATACAAATATTCATTCAACAAGTATATCATATATACCTTTTTCTTTATTTTTTTATTTAAACCATATTATATAAAACCCCACACTAACATATGAAGCTCATAAAATCCAAGTTATTTTGCCATTTTAAAACTTAAAATATATATATAGATAAACAGTATGATAAAATAATTCACCACTTGAGATAATTCGTTTTGTTAATTCGTTTTATAAGTTGGATCGTTGGAATATTTCACATTTTCTATAGTTCTATTAATGATGAACTAATAAATAAACACACTTGAAAAATTTGAATGACAAATTTCAACGAAATTAGAAGGACTAATAAATAGTTATATTATTATATCAGAATTTAGACTATGTTATTTCAAAATCTTGTATAATCGGCTCTGTCTTGTGTCCAAATCTGATAGGTTGCAGATAAACCAGTTTTAGCAACTACAAGAACACGTTTTCTAACATACACAATAACCTATTTACGTATGTACATGTTTCTATTTTTGCTAAGAACTTTTCATTAATATAGACAAATAATAATCTGACACGTATATCAACTTATGTTTCTAGACTGTTCTAATCTTTGGGATTTGTGGGTGACTTGCAATTTTGGTTCATGATTTTTGTTATATATATTAATCTTTCCTTTTTGTATTAAAATTAAAAAGTATTGTTCATACCACAATATAGTTATTCTGATTAGAATGTCGTGGGTTAAACTACTATGTGTGAAGAATATATATGAGTCTTTGTCTCACGAACTCAAGTCTCATGTCCCAATTCGAACACATTGTCTTTTGTCTTCTTTGTTAATCATAGTCCGCAGACAACAATGTGAAACACGTTGCGGGTGATTAAGACTAACCCTAATGACAAATAAAAAAAATTAAGTAGGAGAAAAAATTTCACATTTAATTGTCAAAAAAATATGATTAAGTCTCTTAAACTCAATACATGAATACAAACAAAAAAAAGTGACATTTCAACACACCTTAGGAATCGAGACTAACCTCTAAACCCCACCACCACTTTACTTTTTATACAACTCTTATTTGCTAATTATTAACTAATTACAATTCAAGACTCTTAATCATCGCTTGTTCCCTTAATCAGAAGATGTAAATCAATTTCTTACTTTAATCCCATTTTTAAGTCATAACTTACGTAACTTACGAGTAATGCAATCGTCATTAGATGTGAATTTATTTTTAAACTCATATTAAAAAATGATATGAATTGTGATCCGATCCGAACATAATACACAAAATATTTATTTTATAAAACAAAATGCTGTTATTATTATTATTATTATTATTATCTTTTAGAAGTACTTCTTTTGTATCCAAAATACATTTATTTAAATACATAAAACTATATTATAATGATGCAAATAATAATTAAAATATGTTAGTATATAGTTTTTAGATACTTGTCGTTAATTTTTATATTATTTACTTTATATAATATATTAGTAATTATATTTTTTTGTTTATTGTATAGATTCATCAATAACTATATGTTAGTAGATTTGATTGTATTTTGTAGGTTTTTAGGATGTGAAATTATAATTTTGATAATGCTATATGTGTTAAAATATTTTAACTGAAATAAAAAAAAATTATAAATAAATATATATAAATAATATAACAGTATAATTAATATTAATATATATTGATAAAATCTCTATAGAACTTTTTTTAATAAAATCACTTTTCAGTTAGTATTAATTAAATAATAAATATTTACCTAAAAGCTATTTTGGTCATTGCTTTAACTAAAAATGTATATATTCAATGATCTTTTAGTTAATTTCCCTTTATTTAAAGACAGATAACAACACTATCTATAAAATAATTTTCAGAATAAAAATAACATTATATATAAAACATAATAAAATTGAAAAGAAAATGATTTCAACATGTTGGATCTTCTTCTCCCCGATGATCAAATATTTAATAGGCCCAAATGTTTTCTGAAATTATTCATAGATCATAATATATTCAATGAGTGCAACTAAGCCCACCAGCCGTTTGATCAACGACAGTTGAACCATCATAGTCTACACCATGCATTATTTGGTGGACTCGCTGGTCTTAACAAGTAAACTACAACCAACACAAAGAAATGAAAACGACAATTTAGACAAGAGATCAAAAATTTGGAAAGTCTTATTTTTTACATATTTAAAATATCAAAGGTAAACATAACACAACAGCGCATTGACTATAAAATCAGTCAAATTCAACCTATTACAACTATAAATTAATGGATATACTTTTAAGGTTTTGAATTTTGTGTGTTTGCGGCTGCATGAGATTCTCATTCCCCTGTCCTTCAATAATTTTTCAACAATGGGGGCGACTTGGTCAAGATTGGTGTTTCATGTTTGTATTCAATCTATATATTATATCATTTTATTCAATAATTTAAGTTTTATCATTGATTTATGTTATTATTATTCGGCCATTATATTCCATGACGCAGTAGATTTTTTCCGATATTTTTGTAACTTGTGAATATTTTATTTTTTGTGATACGAAGAGATAATTTCACTTTTTTTGATAAAATATCTAATTTATGTAAGAAATGTTACTGTCTAAATGGTAAAAGTTACTTCATGTAAGTGTTTTAGTCAAATTTCCAACGCCGTTTCAAATCTTTCACGTTTGCGTTTTGAATAGATAGTAGATGTAGGAACCTAAGAAATTGCCTACAAGTTGATTTTAATAGTGATAAAATAATGTAATCATTGCCTCGTAGCCTACAATATAAATGTTCACGTTCCCTTGTTCTATCTTCATCACTACACAATTAACAACAACAAAACCTCCAAAGTCCAAACCAATAATAACGGTGACAAGTTTCTCTCTCAAGACAAGAAATGGGAACGGGGTTGTCTAAGTTCAGTCTATCCCATCTCCTCAACATGGAGGAACCGTACAGCTCTGTGATGCTTGGCGTTGCGGCTCTCCTGGCTGTTATATGCTATTTCAAGATTCTGGGGAAGTCCAAATCCAAAAACGGAGCACCATTGCCTCCAGGACCTTGGCCACTTCCGATCGTCGGAAACCTCCCGTTCTTAAACTCAGAAATCCTCCACACTCAGTTCCAAGCCCTAACCCTAAAACATGGTCCTCTCATGAAAATCCACCTAGGATCGAAACTCGCTATCGTTATCTCTTCCCCAGACATGGCTCGTGAGGTTCTTAAAACTCATGATATCACTTTCGCCAACCATGATCTCCCTGAAGTCGGCAAGATAAACACTTATGGTGGAGAAGACATTCTCTGGTCTCCTTACGGCACTCATTGGAGGAGACTCCGTAAGCTCTGTGTCATGAAGATGTTCACAACTCCTACTCTTGAAGCTTCTTACTCCACTCGTCGCGAAGAAACAAGACAAACTGTTGTTTACATGTCGGAAATGGCTAGTAACGGATCTCCAGTCAACCTCGGAGAGCAAATCTTCCTTTCGATTTTCAACGTTGTGACTCGTATGATGTGGGGTGCAACTGTTGAAGGAGAAGAGAGAACAACCTTAGGAAACGAGCTCAAAACCCTAATCTCTGATATTTCCGACATCGAAGGGATTCAAAACTACTCAGACTTCTTCCCGTTATTCTCAAGATTTGATTTCCAAGGATTGGTTAAGCAGATGAAAGGTCACGTGAAGAAGCTTGATCTTTTGTTTGATCGAGTTATGGAGAGTCATGTCAAAATGGTGGGAAAGAAGAGTGAAGAAGAAGAAGACTTCTTACAATATTTGCTTAGAGTTAAAGACGATGATGAGAAAGCTCCTCTCTCCATGACTCATGTCAAGTCTCTCCTCATGGATATGGTTCTTGGTGGTGTCGACACATCGGTTAACGCATCTGAATTCGCCATGGCAGAGATTGTAAGCAGACCGGAAGTTCTAAAGAAGATCAGACAAGAAATGGATCAAGTTGTTGGCAAAGACAACATCGTTGAAGAATCACATTTACCAAAGCTTCCTTATCTACAAGCTGTTATGAAAGAGACACTTAGACTTCACCCTACACTTCCTCTCCTTGTACCTCACAGAAACAGCGAAACCTCGGTGGTTGCGGGATACACTGTGCCTAAAGACTCAAAGATTTTCATAAATGTTTGGGCCATTCATAGAGATCCTAAGAACTGGGATGAACCAAACGAGTTTAAACCTGAGAGGTTTTTAGAGAACTCGCTTGATTTCAATGGTGGCGATTTCAAATATTTGCCTTTTGGATCAGGGAGGAGGATTTGTGCAGCTATTAATATGGCGGAGAGGATAGTTCTGTTCAACATTGCGTCACTTCTTCACTCTTTTGATTGGAAAGCTCCACAAGGACAGAAGTTTGAGGTTGAAGAGAAGTTTGGACTTGTTCTTAAGTTGAAGTCTCCACTTGTAGCTATTCCTGTTCCTAGGTTGTCTGATCCCAAACTCTACACAGCTTAACTAAACTGGAACGTTTGGTTCGGAGAAGTTTATTTTAGTATTCTTGTTTTTTTTTTCTATTGTAATTTACTTGCTTTCTTTATTTAT
Organism: Leavenworthia alabamica; assembly: GCA_000411055.1. NCBI lineage: Eukaryota > Viridiplantae > Streptophyta > Magnoliopsida > Brassicales > Brassicaceae > Leavenworthia > Leavenworthia alabamica. The sequence goes on from KE156311.1 coordinate 134,113, forward strand.
GTGGTGTGAATTTTAATGTTTTGTAAAAAAGGGAATGTGCCAAGAAACGTTTATTCTCTTGTAAAATAAAATAATAATAATGTATTTTCTAAATCCAAATAGTCGACTTTTATATTGGTAGTATTGCATGTTCAATTCATATTCATGGGCTCATAATTTTTGCTAGGGCCCAATTAAAATAGGCCCAATTGTTTTCTATTTTATACATATTGCCTTCTTTCTGCTCCTCCGTCGCGTGATTCTCGATTACTTCTCAGTTCGCCTCGTCGTCGCCGGTCTCTACTTTACTGAGTTAATACCTCAATTAAAGTTTCAAGGAAGTTCCCAAACCACAAATAGCGTTCTGCGAATGGTATCGTCTTCTTAATTTATCCAACTGCAACTAAGTTTACTGGATTAGTTGATAGAGTTTTGGATTTGTTTTTGTTTTGTAAATCCAAGCCAGTTATTTCCAAGCCAGTTAGATTTGTTTCTAATTGGATAATGTTTTGTTTCTATTGACATTTTTTAGGATTTAGGAATCTTTCATTTGTAGAGAAAGGAGATATGCTTTTTGTTTGACTCAACTCTATGGACCTAATTTATGTGGTAAAATGATGATTTTTGTTCATCATCACCTGCTAAAAGCTAACTGTACTAATCGTTTGTGTAAAAGTTTGGATTCTGCTTCATCTAATCCTCAGTTTTAACATTGGTCGTTGTTCTGTGTGCAGAGTGTTTCTGTTCTTAAATAAAAAAAAGAAATGATGAAAAAGATAGCCATTGGGTTTGAAGGTTCAGCTAACAAGATTGGGGTTGGAATTGTGACATTAGATGGTACAATCTTAGCAAATCCTCGGCATACATACATAACACCGCCTGGTCATGGTTTCCTTCCTAGAGAGACTGCACATCACCATCTCCAACATGTTATTCCTTTAGTCAAATCAGCTTTAGAAACATCCCAAGTAACTCCTGAAGAAATTGACTGCATATGTTACACAAAAGGTCCTGGGATGGGAGCGCCATTGCAAGTCTCAGCTATTGTTGTTAGGGTATTATCACAGCTTTGGAAAAAGCCAATCGTTGCTGTGAATCATTGTGTGGCTCACATTGAGATGGGAAGAGTAGTCACTGGAGCTGATGATCCAGTTGTGTTGTATGTTAGTGGTGGGAACACTCAGGTGATTGCTTATAGTGAAGGTAGATATCGAATATTCGGTGAGACCATTGATATTGCTGTTGGTAATTGCTTGGACCGTTTTGCTAGAGTTTTGAAGCTTTCTAATGATCCAAGCCCTGGTTATAACATCGAGCAGGTAATATTTTATCGAATTTATCAAGATTGAAGAACCAATGTTAACTTGGTAGTTTTTTTACCAGCTTGCAAAGAAAGGAGAAAACTTTATTGATCTTCCATATGCTGTTAAAGGTATGGATGTATCATTCAGTGGAATCTTGAGTTATATCGAAACTACTGCAGAGGAAAAGCTCAAGAACAATGAATGCACACCAGCAGACTTGTGCTATTCCCTTCAAGTAAGAAGAAGGCTATCACTTTGGTTCTTTAATTATGCCACATGAATGCAAATCTTTAAAGAAATATTATGATTGTTGATTTTGCAGGAGACGGTCTTTGCCATGTTGGTCGAGATCACGGAAAGAGCAATGGCTCATTGTGACAAGAAAGACGTTTTAATAGTTGGTGGTGTTGGGTGTAATGAGCGTTTACAGGACATGATGAGGATAATGTGCTCTGAACGTGATGGTAAGCTGTTTGCAACTGATGATCGTTACTGCATTGACAATGGAGCAATGATCGCTTACACAGGCTTATTAGCGTTTGTTAACGGTACTGAAACGCCGATTCAAGACTCTACTTTTACACAGCGGTTTCGTACAGATGAGGTTCATGCTGTATGGCGAGAGAAGGAAGATTTGGTAACTTAAGGTTTAAGAGCGTTGCTGCTAATTGATTATGTGCTCATTTGTTTTGATAACTAGTTATATTTTTTATGTGTCAAATTTTATATGAATCATTTCCTTTTGATTTGAATTAGGTTTTTTTATTGGTGTACGAATTATAAATTAAATTTTAAGTTAATTGGGTTTGTTTCTTTATGAAAGTTTTAATTATTTGTGTTGCATTTTCAGTATTTGGATGCTTTTTTGTTTTCTTGATTAATTAGAATTTTATATTTTATTTTTGCCGGTAATGGTGGAGAGATGATTGCATTAGTCTTCCTTAATCATATAAAGAACCAATTATATAAATCACTTTTACTACTTTTTAAAACTTCAAGAACAATTATATAAAATTTTAAAAAAGTAAACTATTCTATAAAATTTTCAAAAGTTCAAAAAGATAAAGATCATATAGACTCAAAACAAAGAGAAATGTGAAGAAAGAACTTAAGAAAAGGACAAAAGTTATTAATAAAACAATCAAATAAAGGTTAATGTAATTCAAAAAGATTAAAGTAGATAAAAAAATGTGTTTCTTCCTCCATCTTCAAATTCCAAAAGGTTAATAACAATCAATGTAAGTAAAAACAATAGCATTCATCTGAAAATCTCGAATTGATAATTTTGATTTATTAGCTTGGCAATATGTTGGAATCCACATTGGATTCTTTTATTAGTCAAACTATATCATATCTACTAACACAAGTTAGGTTCTAATGCATGAACTAACATTCATCCTCTAAATCTCGATATTATCATTCACTTTTAAAAACCATATTATTACATGTTAAGAACTATGCATTTAAACAAAAGATTCTTTAATCAAAATATTCTCATAAAAAAATCTACTTGTTTTTTGAAGACAAATTAGTATATGGGTGGGTACACGTACCTTTGTGTATGTGTATGCATGAGTAGACACGTGCACGTGGCACGTGCAAAGAAATGCGAAGGAGACTAGGAATGTTGACAAAGAAGAAAAGGTTTGATTTCAAAAGTTATGACCAAACATAAACTTCAACTACACTCGTTACATCGTTTTCTCACATTAAAGCCAATCTACACTTTTGCCCATTTATAAACTACACATTTGTCTCATACATGATAAATCATTTTGCAATTTTGCCTAGTTTTGTAAACTACTGGTTTTCTAACTAAGCATTTTTGGTTTATTAACTTTTAAAAACAATATTTTTGTTAATTGTTAACAATAAGTCTAAAAATGTTAATCAGACAAAAAAAAATGGTTAGCCAAAAGGTGTAAATTGTTTTGAATCATAATTACGTTGCAAAATCTGTCTAAATCATAAAACAATGGCACGAAAGTGATATAAACCAAAGATATCGAGTAATAGACTTAAATAAACAAACACCTAATTACATCAAATCCAACACTTATAAATGTGAACAATACTGTTAAAAATAACCAAAAAAGTCATCAAGATTTGGCCTTCCTTGTCAAAAGCAGTACACGTCTCTATCTTCCACAGACAGTGTATTCAATGCGTTGCTGCTGTCTTCCCACTTTTCACCAGCTAAGCTCTGTTCTTCTTCTTCTCTCTTAAACAAGAAAAATTCTTCGATTCACGAGTGTAGATGATAAAACTTTTCCAAATCCAAGAAACAGACATAAAATCACCATCCTAGATTCTTAAATTGGGTCCCATCTTTAAAAATTTGTATCTTTCTCCTCTTGATACCTTCAAATACAGAGCAAAACAGAGTACTCTGTTTTAAATGAGTTAAAAGAGAATACAATTCAAGAATGTGTGAATTACGTGTCACGTTACTTGTTCTTCTCTCAATCTTACTTTCAACTCCACAAACTGTTATAGGAAATGCAGAGCTTAAAGCTTTAATGGAGCTCAAGTCATCTCTTGACCCTCAAAACAAGCTTCTCCGGTCATGGAATATTAACGGTGATCCATGCGACGGATCTTTCGAAGGAATTGCTTGTAACCAGCATCTGAAAGTTGCCAACATATCTTTACAAGGTAAACGTTTAGCCGGAAAATTGTCTCCGGCGGTTGCAGAGCTTAAATGTTTGTCAGGTCTTTACTTGCATTACAATAGTCTCTCCGGAGAGATACCTCAAGAGATCACAAATCTTACTGAGTTAACTGATCTTTATCTTAACGTTAATAATTTCTCCGGTGAGATTCCGGCTGAAATCGGCTCCATGGCTGGCTTGCAAGGTTAGCAACTTAATATCTTACTGTACCGGTAGATTCCAAACCGGTTTAAAACCAAGATTTATATTAAACAACTCTTCACAGATATTTTGAATGGTTTGTGTTGTCTTGTGTTGTAGTTATGGATCTTTGTTGCAACAGCTTAACAGGAGTAATACCGAAGAACATTGGATCTTTGAAGAAACTAAATGTGTTGTCTCTGCAACACAACCAACTAACCGGAGAGGTTCCTTGGAGTTTAGGAAACTTGAGTATGTTAAGTAGGCTTGATTTGAGCTTTAACAAGCTATTAGGTTCAATACCAAAAACCCTAGCAAGTATTCCTCAGTTGGATACTCTTGACTTGCGCAACAATACTCTCTCTGGCTTTGTTCCTCTTGGTGAGTTATGATCATTCTTGAAAATCTCTTTTGTAAAGCTTATCTCTCTGTTTCTTGACTTTTCTGAAATATGTTTTGAAAGGTCTCAAGAAGTTGAATGGGAGATTCCAGTTTGAGAACAATACTGGTTTATGTGGTGTTGGTTTCCCTTCTTTGAGAGCTTGTTCAGCTTTCGATAATGCGAATGTCGAACAATTCAATCAGCCTCCAGGTGAACTAGACACTGATAAATCACATATTCACAACATTTCTGAGTCTGTATATCTCCAGAGACACTGCAACCAAACACATTGCCGTAAACCCTCATCGAAACTCCCACAAGTTGCGTTGATTTCAAGTGTGATTACAGTCACTATAACATTGATTGGTGCAAGTTTATTAACCTTCTTTTGCTACAGAAGAAGGAAACAAAAGATTAGTAACACAGTGGAGTTTTCTGAAGGAAGATTCAGCACAGATCAACAAAAAGATTTCCGTGGATCGCCTTTAGTGAGTCTTGCCTATACTAAAGAATGGGATCCTCTAGGAGATAGCAGAAACGGAGCTGAGTTCTCACAAGAGTCGAGTCTCTTTGTTGTTAATAGTAGCTTTAGGTATAACTTAGAAGACATTGAATCTTCAACACAATGCTTCTCAGAAGCTAATCTAATGAGTAGAAACAACTTTACCTCAGTGTTTAAAGGAAACCTCAGAGATGGTTCTCATGTAGCTATCAGAAGCATCAACATAAGCAGTTGCAAGAACGAGGAAGTCGAATTCATGAATGGTTTGAAGCTTTTGTCTTCGCTATCACACGAAAACTTAGTGAAGCTACGCGGATTCTGCTGTTCTAGAGGCAGAGGAGAGTGCTTCCTCATCTATGATTTTGCTTCCAAAGGAAAGCTTTCGAACTTTCTTGATTTACAAGAAAACGAAACTAGTAACGTTCTTGATTGGCCTACAAGAGTCTCCATCATCAAAGGGATTGCAAAAGGTTCTTTGAAAAAAAATCACTTGTTTGAGTCAATGCAAGAACAAAAATGTATTTAAACACACAAATCTTTTGCAGGTATTGCATACTTACATGGAAGTGATCAACAGAAGAAGCTTACAATAGTTCACAGAAACATCTCTGTTGAGAAAATCTTACTTGATGAACAATTCAACCCGTTAATCGCTGATTCGGGTTTACACAACCTTCTAGCAGATGATTTGGTCTTCTCAGCACTCAAAACAAGTGCAGCAATGGGATATTTAGCTCCAGAGTACGTCACTACAGGAAAATTCACAGAGAAAACAGACATTTTTGCCTTTGGAGTCATCATTCTACAGATACTCTCTGGTAAGCTCATGCTTACAAGCTCACTAAGAATCGCAGCTGAAAATGGAGAGCATTGTGAGTTCATCGATGAATATCTCCGAGAAGAGTTTGATAAAACAGAGGCAGTTGCAATGGCGAGGATGGGGATAAGCTGTACACAGGAGATTCCAAACGATAGACCTAATATAGAGACATTGCTTCAGGAGATAAGTTGTATGAAGAGTGAATGACTCTGATTTTAGTTTCGTAACTCTTGTTTGGAAAAATGGTTTAAACTTTGTGATTAGTTTATGTATGATTGATTCTCCGGTTAAGCAGTATTATCATTTCAATTGTTTTCTTCTCTGACCAAGAACTTGTCCTCATCATACAGTTACAGTAATGATGCAACCTAAGTAAAGTAAAAAGTCTTTTGGTTACGTTCACTTAAAGCCTCTCTAGAAACCGGACATGTAGTCCAAGATTAGTTTCTGCCATGTCCTCTTACATTCATAGCAGCTTTTGTTCTTCTTGATGATTCTGCTCGTCCATGAGAATGACTTGGATCAGTCGAAGGAAGCAACATTGGTTTCTCTCTGTTTACAGGACCACCTGTAAAATTATCAAAAATGGTTTACTTTAGTTCAAAAATGAGCGTATAAAACGAATTATCTAATGAGTAATTTGACTACATACTTCCAAAGGAACCAGACCGACCAGGTAATTGCATTTGCCTTCTAGCATTTCCACTCCAAGACTGTTCAAAATCAGCCAACTCATCTGCAGAATTTTCCAATTTAAAATAAGTAAAAGAAGCAGTACATAAGGATCTCTCATCCACGATAGAATCTTTCAGAAGGTTAACGAGACAAAATATTACTTACCTTCGTTTAAATTATGCAAGGTCTGAGTTGTATCAACACGACCATCTGAGTTAAGTTTACGCGCAACCGTGTGACCCTGCAAGCATAAGAACATAACTCATATTTGATACAACAAGAAAAGATAAAGATTTTATTATCCTCAAGTTATGTATATATAAACTACCTTGTTATGAAGGCCTCTTGAAATCTTGTGAGCTGCTTCCCGCGTTGCGGTATTGGCTTCTTTGCTTTCTTCAAGAGTTAACTGTTACACAATAAGCAGTTTTAGTAATAAGTATAAACTATAAAACTCCTACATACACACACACAAATGAGTTATTATTATTAATTATAACTCACCCCATCACTTCCTGTCCTTCTGGTCTTTGATGAAGTATAGTAGTTTCCGTTTTGGCCACCATATGTAACAGTTGAGCTCTGGAAACTATAACTACGGGTTTGAGGTTGCCATTGTCCATTGTTTACCATACCATTTACATTAATGTTCTGCATTTTTCGGTTCCTTGGCTCTGCAGTAACATCAAACACAGTCAGTTCCAAAGAAAGAAAAAACAATTTCCTTCAGCTTCATAAATAACATAGAAAAAATAGAAAATAAGTACCACCTCCCACTATAGCATCTTCAGCTTCCACCTCACTGCTTGACCTGCCATGTTTCCCAAGAATTCCTTTCTTCTCCTTATCTCCTCCTCCTTCTTTCTCATCATCTGAATCAATCTCTTCAATAACCGGACCACGTGATCTACTTGGTCGTGGTGACTGATTGTTCTCAATAAAACCAGGAGTAGCACGCATTCCTGCAAAAGGATTCATGCTAGGACCAAAGAAGTTCGACTGAAACATGCCACCACCAAAAGGCTGGGTGAAAAAAGGGTCATCAAAAGGATCTCTTCCTCCGAAAAAACTAGACATGAGATTTTTTGGAGCATTAGGGCCACCAAAACCACCAAAAGAGCCACCAAAATGACCACCAAAACCAGCACCAAAAGGACCACCAGAGCCAAAGTTGAAAGGATCTCTACCACCACCTCCTTGCATCTTCCTTGGCTACTACACTAGAAAGACAACCAAATTAATAAAAGAAAACCAAAAGTGCAAAACAATCAACTATAACATGAAGATCAACAAACCATACTTTGAAAAGCATATATGTAAAACACTAACTATTATCACACACAGAAACTCACATAGTTACATTTCTTCATCCTAACAAAAATAACATCAGCTATGAAACAAAACGGGATTCAAATACAAAATACAAAATACAAAATACAAAATATCTAAATCACAAAGCAGAGAGTATCCTAGCCAATTCAAGACTAAATCATTGTTAGAGCAATTCAAAGTCCCCTAAACTTTAAAACAGTGATAACTAAGAGCAGATTCATATCAAAACGTGAATGAATCAACCAACCACAATCAAGTCAGAAAGCAGCTCAGGATCGTAAAACATTCAAGGAGAAAACTAGAGAGAGCAGAAGCAACCTAAAACCTAAAGAGAAATTTCAATTATAAAATCAAAACCAAACAGCAAATTCTATCGAAATGGATTACCTCCAACAACAACGATCTGATTTCAAAAAAAACACGAGAACCTTCTAGAGAGAGCAGCTCATCTATATTTTGAAAGTTTCTCGGAACCATATGCAATTTTCATCGGAAGAATTAAGAATTTAAGAATCTGCTCTAAATTACTTTTACACAAGTCACTATATTATTGGCTAATATTTACACGTGTCACCATTTCTGTAACTTTTCTCTTCCCTCGTTATTATTATCAATGGATTCATGGATTTTCTTATAGACATGTCATAACTAAATTTCTATTGTTTAATCTCATTTTTAGGGATAAAAATCCCAGTTGAACAAACAAAAAAAAAGGATAAAATCCCATATTTTCTATAAAAACGTTTACTCATTCACTACTTTAATATAAAAATATCAGATTTGAATATTTATTTCTTATAGCTCAAAATAGTCTTATGATATATTTTTTTTTGTCAAGTCATATAACTGATCTCTTTAGTTATAGAAAATATTATTTGCCAATTGCCATATTGCATTCTATTTTAACAATGATTTAATTAATTACATACCACTTAAACCAACATTGGGATTGGAATTTTGTAAGGAAAATTTTAACAATTTCCATTATTACAAAGAAGAAAAATAATTATAGTTTTGATATTATTATATTTATACAAAATCTCAATATAAACTTGTTTTATTTATTTTATTTGCAAAAAATATATTATATCAATAGTACGTTACATAAAATAAATGTTCTTATAAAAATAATAGTGAAAATATATATATATTCAGAACTTTTTTTGATAGAGATTGCCATTGATTAAAAAATATAATGACCAAATATTGTATCTGTTAATCTGTTATGTCTCGGATGGGTTACAACTTAGAAGTTTAGACCAATCAATCTGGTTTAAGCCTTTTGTCGCGTCAGACCTCACAATACAAAAATATTGTAAAAACGAAGAAAAAGCAAAGAGAAATAGACAGAAGCCATTAGAGAGGAGAAAGAGGAAGGGACCAATTGTTCAGATCTCTGCCAAATATTATCGGAGGCCCTGTAAGCTTTAATAAGCTGTTTGATTTTTTTATTGTTTTATGGTTTTATTTACGATCTTTTTAGCTTATGAATTTGCCTTATGATTGATCTGCAATAACATAACTTTCGAGACCAAACACACGTTTACGGTTTGATTAAGATCCGTTTTTTGGTTTTGATTCAATATGGTTTTTATAGTTTCAGGTATCAATCATGAGCGGTAGATTTGGTGTCTTCTTCTTCTTCTTCTTCTTGGGGTTGACCTGGGCTTGTTGTGATGCTAGAAACTCGATTCTTCCCAACTCATTTGGTAAAGACTAAACATTTATTTCTTAAAAATCAAGATTGTATTTTGAGATCCACCAGTTCCTTATTCAATTCGGTTAAGCTATATTCATTGCAGCAGTTGAATCTGATATGAGTTTGTGGCGAAAGATTGAAACTTGTATGTAGATGTCTTTTTAAGACACCATATTGTCTTGATCTGGAAAAAAGATTCTTTATGTATGATTGTTTCTTGTGCAGAATCAGCTAATGAGAACCAAGTTTGTGAATTGTGTGACAAGTATGCTACTTTAGCCATTGATTACCTTCAAGAAGATGACAATCAGAAAGCAATAGTTGAGGCACTTCATCTGAGCTGCTCTCAGATTCCTCCTTTGAAAAAACAGGTCTTTATTGGTTGTTGTTTTGTTTTTTTTCTTTCTTTTGTTTCGTTATGTTTCTGCTTCACCATATGTCTGTTTTGATTGATGCAGTGTCTTTCAATGGTTGATCATTATACCCAACTCTTTTTCACACAAATCTCAGAAATCAAACCAAACCAAATCTGCAAAAAACTTAACCTCTGTCAAGCAATGACAACCTCCTTTGCTTCACAAAGTAGCTGTGAGGCTTGTCACGAGACTGTCTCAGAGGTTATCACCAAACTTAAGGATCCTGAGACTAAGGTTCACATCTACTCTTATGTCTCAAGCTTTTTAACTAGTTCTCAATTCAGATATTGGTTTTAAACATAGACTTACCCTTGTTGAATCTTGCAGCTGAAGATAATTCGCTTCCTTCTTAACGAATGCAAGTCACTTAACAATAACCAAGACAAGGTAAGCTAACCAAAGAATGCTTTTGATACTTTTGTGGATCAGATGATAATGATGTTTTGTTTATGATGATGGTGATTAGTGCAAGAAGATGGTGTTTGAGTATGGACCTATAGTGCTTGTGGATGTGGAGAAGTTTCTGGAAAAGAATGATGTCTGCTCTATCGTCCGCGTCTGTCCAGCCACCAACAGCGAATATATTCCTGCACTGGAGTCAATCAATGTGGCTGATATGTAAATCTGACCTCCATGTTTACATCATTCTCACAACATATCATCATCATTATGATGCTAATGATCATGTACATACTGATGTAAACAAAAGTGATTCTTTTGTGCTTTGAGAAACATTGGTTTTATGGCTGTATGAACTACTTCTCTGTATTCAATGAAATTTGCTTACTACAGTAATCACAAGGAACCGTCTTCTAGTTGCATCACTTTTGAAGATCAAGAAAACAAATACTTATACTTGCACAATACAAGAATGAACAAAAATCAAAGGAACATGTTGGTTTGAGAAATTTCGTTTCAAGAGGAAAAAAGAAACACCAAATTCCTCGAAAGCATTAATCTTTGATACATACACAAAACAGATCCAATTCCAAGATCATACAGACTGAAGTGGTTCTGATTCTGACCTGATTGTAAAGTCTAACCCTCGAATTGCTGGTAACTTCTTCATATCATCTTCCGTGTACAATGGTACGAACCAATAGAGTTTGTCCCTACCAAAAACCTGATTCAAGTAAAGAAATAAATGAAACTTTAAAAGCTTTGATTGTGTTAATGTCCAACACTTTCATCTAAGTAGCCGGAAACTACTTCTATTATTAACTCAAGAATCGACCATAAGATCATGAGTTTTGAGTCAGACAAGGACAAATAACCTGTTCAAAGTTTGTTTTCCGACCAAGGTCATAAGGCCAATTAGGAACTGCCTCCTTCTCATATGCCTGATATAGATAAATCATTAGTTTGGTCAGCAAGTTTATTGCTAATTCCTTAGGCATGGAGATCCCTGAGAAACTCAAGTTAAAGCTGACACAAGTGAGAGTTGTTTTACCTCAATAGTTGTGGTGTTACGCGCAACCAGCATTATGTGCATAATTAGGAAGCCTAGAACACTTAACGCAAATGCTATGTTCAATACTGGATATAACAAGAGAAGGAAGATTTTGAGTAAGTTAACATAACTGATGACATTAAGATGTTTCGAAACAAACAAAAAGAAATCGAGATATAAATCTTTGAACTCACCAAATGCAACAAAAGTGGCTGCTAAGCTTCCTGGTGATACAGTTATATCCTCACCTCCATCACGGAAGAATACGAGAAAAACTGGCAATAGTGATATTGCAACCATTGCTGTCTCAAGAAACGTGTAAAACTGCATTTTCACATATTGGGAATGTGTTAAACCATGACAACATTAATGGGCATATCAAGATGGTTTCTGTCTGTCGGAAACATGGCTTAACATGTATGACTCGTTTCGCTTCACACACAAGTTCATTTACAGAAATGTTATGAATAAGTTCCTAGACATACCAAGAACAGGAGAAAAGACTTGTAATTCATTGCGCCAACACAATTCACAACCCAAACACAATGATGATCCATCTTTAGTATGCATCTTCCACCTGATAACCCAAGATGAAACTTTTTTCACTATTAAACAAAAGCAAATACACCTCAAGAATCATACATTGAAGATACTTACAGACTGAACAATGATGAGAACGAGGCGGTTTATATTGATTACACTTTCGACAATATCTTACAATATGAGACGAGAAATCTCCAACCGAAATTGATGAGTTAGCTTCTCCAATCAAAGGTTGGTTACCATCACTTTTCTCTATATCTAATTCTGGTCTCCAACCTGGTGGAACACCACCAGGATCTGTCACAACAACAGAGAAATAACTCCATAGTAGCATTACAAGCTGCACAAACCAACAATGATCAAAATTAAGTCTTTTCACTCTTTCTTCAGAGAGATAACAATATACGAGAAACCAACAGCTTCAAAGCTCCAACGTATAAGCAATAAACAGATACATCAGTAGCATTGTTTCCAAGTATTGCTTCAAACTAGTAACATAATAAAGCAACACGCTTTGACTCAATCTCATCACAAGCAAAGTCAAGTTGTAGCAAAAGATTCAATTGGTAAATAAGGCATAACCCGAACCAGGTTAATAATCATGTAATTAGCAGAGATCTACGGTACTAAAATGAAAGATCTCAGAAGGGTCGCAAAAAGATTTAAAATTCAGATATTAACAAAGAACAGATGGAGAAATGAGTATTACCAGAAAGTGGAAGAGAGCTAAAACGAGAAAAGCTACAAATGAATCGAAACCACCGAGCAAAAGACCAGGTCCGTAATTAACCACAACAACGGCGTAGTATGTGAATCCGATGATCCCGATCACAACAAGGATCATGATCGAACCCAAGGCACGAAGTGCTGTGCAGAACTTGAACACGTTCCACGCCATTGTCGGGCTTCCTCAAAAACCCGGGTTTTTTTTTTCTTGGTCGAACGAACAAAATTGAAGCTAATTTATAAATTTCCAAAATTTTGAGCTGAAAATTTCATAATTTTTCTGGATAATTTCTTTTTTAAAATAAATTTATTTTCGTCATTTTTGTTTGACCCCAAAAAAAAAACAATTTATTTTCGCCATTTTTGGGATCTAGTTAATTTTTTAGTAAAAGTAAATAAATATTCGTTTTACATGTAATATATTTCAATGGATAAAAATATGAATTGCGTAGTTATTTAAGTACCTAAATTTATATGTTATTTTGAAGCATTCAGTTACTTATTTAACATATAATATAATATGGAAATTATTTATTTTCACTATATAAACCACTTAGCATATGTATCATTATTTAATCTTATTAAATATATTCTTTGAATTTATTACTAATCATATTTTGTTCCTTCCTTCTTCTCCTCAGCTTCCTCCTTAATCTACAACGTATAAGACACACTCATAAAAAAAAACATTTCCATAATTAGACTATGGATATGATCACCTATATGAAGCTAATAAGTTAACACTAAGAATATAAACTTGAGAATATTAACCTGCTGACGAAGAAGCTTTTTATGGATTCGATAACCCTAATAATAACAAACAACACTTATCAGTGCTTAATCCAACATTAGTTTAAAGGCTGAAGTTGTGTGAAGAACACTAACTTTGTCAGTTCCATAGAGATAGTCACAGTAAGTAAAAACTGAAGCAAAGTTGCTTTGGCTTTGTCCTCCAACGTAATGATGATAATCATGATACTCAGCTCCACCATAGAATGGTATCCATTTCGTCACACTCCATGGAAACTCATATCTACAAAAACAAACAAACAACTCATTATATATTTCAACAATAACAAGTGTTTTCACTTACCCGCTATGAGTCTCTATAGCCTCGATTTGACGTAAACTTATCCATAACCAAAAGGTCATAATGTGACCAGGTACAATGGCTGGTCCAAGAAACGTAGGTATCCCAAGAATCAAGATCTCAGCCCAATGTGCATAAGGTGAAGCAAATCCGATCGGAGATATGTACTCATGATGGACTCTATGAATCTTTTCATAACCCCATTTGCAATGCAACAATCTATGGATCCAGTAGTTAGTGTAATCTTCTATCAAGAAGTATACTACTATTTGTGATATTATCTCCATTAATGATGGTAATGGTAAACCACTTCTAATCCCAACCATCTGTAAATTAATATACACATTTGTAAGTATGTTTCAAGAATATTAGAAGTTTTTTGCGTTTGGATTTAGAAGTTTTAAATATTATTTAGTTAAAAAGGAATTTTCTTTATATAAGCAAAAAAAAAGAGTACTTAAATTATACAACTGAGACTCACACAAATTATGTTGCAAAACTAACTTTTAAAATATAATAATATTTTTAATTATTGTATAAAATATTAGTTTTTTTTTTTTAATTGGTGAAGGTTAAAAAAAATACAAAATTAATAACCTTGGTTGAAGGATAAGAAACGAGTTGCAATGTACCAACGACGAGAAAGAACAACTTCATAACATCTTTATAACATTGGAACATATCAGATAATGAATACATAACCTTTGGCTGAATCTTAAACCTATTGAACCAACTGATCATTCCCACAAACACAAATGGGAGAGGAGCAAGGGAGAATACGAGGAAGAGTACCAAAATGGTGTGACAATAAACGTAGAAATCGGATCTGGTGGCTGTATAATCGAACCAAACAGTTTCGAACCAAGTCAGGTTTCGACCTAAAGCCATGGACGCTTCTTCAACGGTTAGGTAAGGGATCATATTGTAAGATATTGTGTGTGGACAATTTTGTTTGGTTTGTGTAGAGAAATGTTTTCGAGTTAAGAAGTTTCAAGAATTGTGGAAGCCTTTATAATATATAGCAAAAAGAACATGACTTATGTTTCATACATAAAAGGATTAATAATTTTTTATATAAAAAAATATAATAAAGGCTTAATAATTTAAAACAAAAAAAGGATTAATATTTTTTTACATAAATGATTTTAAAATGTTGGAGCTAATAAATGCTTCTTTAATATTGAGTGTCTTAAAAATGACTTATAAATCAACTCTACGAATATTAAGTTTATTATGAGGAAAATTTAATGAGGGTTCGGCGCAGAGGCGGCCTTCAGTGGAAGTCAATGAAGCAATTGATATGGGCCACTGGTTCGGCGACATTTTTCAACAGTCGAACTTAAGAACTGTTAGTAGAACACAGAACACAAAATGTGATCTATTCATGCACTGTTTACTATCATGTTCGCACAAAATTATTAAAATAGACATCGCCCACCGTGGGGCTCGAACCCAC
>KE156314.1:3841-50149 GCA_000411055.1 Leavenworthia alabamica
TCAAAAAAAATTATAAATATAAATTTTTGATGTTCAAATTATATTTGTAATAATTCAGATAATTTTTTTTTTGGTCAAACGTAATAATTCAGATAATTATTTAATAAATTTAGTCATAAAATTTATGAATTTTTGTTTTCATTTTTAGAAAATAAAATCCAATAACCTTTCATATTTAATATATTTTTAATGGGCCAACAAGATTTTATATTTAATTCATGGAGACAATATATTTTTATCTAAATAGATAAATTATACCATATTTATCTAATAGTTTATATAATTAATATGTAATATTGTAAAAGTCTAAGTATCTATTATATAATATATTTATTTAGATTCAAATATTATACATATCATAAGATAAATAAATTTTATAATATAAATAAATAATTATCAAAAAATCATACATAGAAAAATTTATTAATTTAGTTTTTTTATATTTTTAATTTTATTTTAGTTTTAATACTATAAAAGATACTAATGATAAAAAATAATAACAAAAATTATATAAATAAAATATATAAATAACTAATAAATAAAAATATTATTTTATATCAAATAATTTTTATTTGACTCGTACTGCCGGTGCGACTCTAATCCATTCATATAATAACAACCTTTGTACAAAGTTATTTTTTTAAATGTTTTCATTTCTATCTATTTATTTCTGTAAATTGTAACCATTTAATGATTTTTATCACACACTACTTTAAAGTCTCACAACTCATTTTATTAGAGAACCTTTGACTAGTAACTACGGACATGGTTCGGGTTTGGAAGTGGAGAGATTAAATCGGCAAGCTTGAACTGCATCGTCAATGGATAAGAATACATACTCCTTTCCTATCTTCTCTACAAAATGTGATAATATCATCTTTTCTAAGACTTCTAATCTTGGATTTATTATCACCATCTGCAATCAGAAAATATTATTAAATAATTTTGTTTTTGAAGGTTTTAAAATATTATATGAACTAAGAATTAAAAAGTGGAAGTGTATAAATTAACCTTGATGCCTTTTGATGTAAGAATTCTCTGGACTTCTAGTAATGTTTCTATCCCGGTCGTGTCAACGGATGAAACTCCTGAGACAACAATAATATATTTGTTTTGTTAACATTTAAGACAAGAAAATAGAGATATATGTTGTTTGGTAATGTGTAAAATCACCAGAGAGATCAAGGAGAAGAAACTCGACAGCTTCATGTTCATCACGAATCCATCTTAAAATCCTTTCTCGAATATAAGTGCTGTTGGCAAAAAAGATAGGAGAACCCAACTGAAGAATAACATAACCTGTCATGTCTTCAGCAGTTGGGTACTGTTCTATGTCTCGGAACATAACCGAGTTTGGTAGTCTACCCAATTTACATGCCGAAGGTCTTGCAACATACAACAATGCTCTTACCACAGATATCCCAACGGAAATGATAAGACCATAGTCCATGCTAATGAAGGAAACACCTAAAAAAGCTGACATGCACACGAGGAAATCAAACTTGTCAACTTTGAAGAGATGATACATTTCCTCGTAGTTGATGAGACCTAACATGGCTGACATAATGATGGCTGAGAGAGCAACTAATGGTGTGTAGCTGAATAAAGGGGCAAGGAAGAGAAGCACAAGCATCATGCAAATGCCCATTACTACGTTGGACATTGGTGACTTTGTTCCTGCGTTGTAGTTCACTGCTGATTTTGAAAATGGTCCTGCATGTATATATCAGCAAATATTTAATATCACAACCAAAGTTGGATCCAAGATGAAAGGTATGGGATTAATTGACCCTACATTAATTTTTTTTTTGTATAATTTTAAACTAAATTTATTAGTTTGAACTCACAAAAATAAAATTTTAAGTTATTTTATATTAAATCTATAAATTAAATAAATATTTTATTTATTTATAATTTAATATTGATATGATCCAAATTTATTAGTTAAATTTTGAAGCAAATAAAATTTATGGATCTACCACTGATTTACAACTATTATATTCATTTTAGTGCCTATGATTTATATGACAAGGTGAAAATACATTTCTAATAATATATATATATATATATAAAGTTAAGATTCTAAAAGTTGGGAGCTCGTTTTCGAAGAAAATACATGCTGAGTGTAACACTAATGCAAATCCAAATAAACAATGATCAAAACCAAATGCAAACACTAATATAAAAATATTTGGTGAAATTATATTAATATATTTAGTTTGTTAATATTTACCCGTTGTTAAATAGCAAGAAGTGAAGGAACCAACAATGTTCATAAGACCAAATGCTATCATCTCTTTGTTCCCATCGGTTTGTTCGTTTTTCATTACAGCAAAGCTTCTTCCAATAGCTATCCCTTCCTGAAATTATTCATTCACCTTCTTGTAAATAATCATACACATATATATGGCCTAAAATGAATTAAAGAAACAATGGTGAAAAATATATACGGCCATAGCGATGAGTCCAGTGATGATTCCGGCCTTGAAAACCATCGGTAGATACTTAGCATCAAAGGTTAAATATTGAATAGAAGGAGGGTTTAGTCCTTTCTTTAAAGGCCCAACCTATATGGAAATTAAAAACATTATTAATTAATACAAATTAATATATTTTTTATTTAAGAGTATATATATGAATCCATTGCTCACAGTTTGGATCCCATGTTCTGTTCCTTTAACCAAATAAGCAACTAAGCAACCCACAAGGACAACTACCATTGGACCCATTGCTGATACCCAAAATAGCTTTGGCTTCCTTTGTTTCTGCAATAGTATTAAACTCTTAGCATATGTGAAAGGGTGCTCATGTCTTATTTTTCCAAAAAAAAATAACTAAAAGTTGTATGTTAAAAAGTGAAAGGTGTAAGATTTTGAGAAGGTCCAAATCCAATGATTTTGTCTTTACTGAAATAAAATAAATTAAAATAAAGAGGAAAATAAGATTACTATGTATCGAGTGGACTGGAGAAATATAAGAAAGCAGACACCAGCCAATGCACTTTGCCACTTCCACTACACCAAGTAACACCCTCCCAAGTTAAATATAATTAGCCACTTTAAAATTATTATATTTCATAAGAAAAAAAATAAAGAGAGATGACCTCATCACGATGGGAAAAGACTGAGTGGAGTACTGAAACAACGTCAGTTTTATGCGTAAAGTGAACTAAACCAAAGACACCCTTAAGCTGCTGAAGGAGAATGATGATAGCTGTACCGCCCATGAACCCTGTTATGGTCGAGTGTGACAAGAAATCAACCAATATACCTAACCTACATACATATATACATGTTTTATTCAATTTTATAACATAAAGATGAAAAGTGAAGGAGATTGTTATGTTTAAAAATTAAAAACCTTAAGAAGCCTAGAGCAAACTGGAATAAACCGGTTATGAAAGTAGAAGTGAAGATCAAGTGAAGGTATAGATCAGGATTATTTTTAGACATTTCTTCACCCAAGGTTTCAGAGATTAGTAATGAACATGCTGCGACTGTTCCCACCGCAATATTGTTTGAACTTCCGAACACGGCGTATACAAATGGTGGTACAAAACTTGAATCTGAATTTTCATAAAAGAAATAAATGGAATTATTAGATATATGTTTAATATTAAAATAATTTGGAATGAGTTTATTGTCATATTTAAAAAATGGAGAAAATTCAAATAGTGTGGAAAAATAAAATAAAAGTTATTATAAACTCATATTTTATAAAATACTGTAAATAAATTGAGATATGGCTGGGTAACACCGATTGTGAGTTTGTATGGATAACATAATGTACGTACCCAAATTGCCAATTTCCACTGAAATTATTTATATCAAATTAATTTTACAGAAGAGAAATTAACAGGGTAAATTATGTAGATATGGAATATTAGATTTGAATTCCAAAATATTTCTATATCTTCAGAAATTAATTATCGAGATTTTCATTAATGATTTAAGTAAAAGTTTAATTTTTATGTTTTTATATTAATATTTCAAAAACAAAACACTCTTGATAAATAAGAATCAAGTGGCTTTCATAGAGTAATTCTGCAATATATTCACGTTTTTTATTTTTAATATAGAGTCAAAAATAAACTACTAACACCAAAGTGGCATGACAGAACAATACACTAATTAACAATAAACAAATACAGACAGCAAAATCAAGGCATGCAGAACGAAGAGTTACTTTAAACTAATTTCAGACAAAACATCAGTTACACCTTTATGCAAAATCAATTTGTGAACACACAATTTTAACTATTTAAAAAAATTAAAAATTGGTTCATCTTCAATCTCTTAACATCGGATATTACGACTCATATAAATTTTATGGTATTTTTTTCTCTATGGAAAAACACACAAACAATATATTTTTTTGAATAAAAATAAAAAGGTAAGAGAAATCTCACATAGGCCTATGATGGGAGGGATACCGGCAAGCTTAGCATAACTTATACCCTGAGGAACAGCAAGGCTAGTGATGGTGATTCCAGCAAGCACATCGTACCTTAGCTTATGGAGATTATACTTTGGTAACCACTCAAAGATTGGAACAAAATACTCTAACATCTTCTTTGTTTTCATCAAACCATTTGGCTCTTGTGATATTGGTTTGAATGGATCATCAGGGAAAAAGGTTTCTTTACATTTCGATCTAAACTTACGAATAAAACTTCTCGGGACTGACAAGTTTACTCCCTGACCCTTCGGTAAGGCTGAGGAGTTCGTTATAGCACTCTCCATAACAACAGAAGCAAACAGTATAGGTGTGGATTCTCTATAAACTTTCTCTTTAGTTTTTTTTTTAATATTTTCAGATCTTTGTAAGAGATCTGGAGGGTGTGGTTGTTTGTTTATATAGAGATAGATGGCCAAATAAAGTGGGAAATATATTTTAGATTTATTCTACGGTTTGACCCATGATTAAATAGGATGTGTCTTTATCTTTTTTTTTGTTTGTTTGGGTAATAAAAACTTGTAATCTTATCTATTCGGTATCTAATATGTTTGAACAAAGAGCCAAAAGCATTTTAGGTGTAACACGTCTTTCAATATTGAGTGTAAATATAATGAGATTTGATACTTTTATACCAATTTAGGAAAAAATGTATTCTTAGTTTTGTTGTTTACTAATTAATATTGTATTAGACCATATCTTAGAATTTATACTATAAAATACAATATAAAATATATTATAACATATAATGAAAAAATATTTAGCTATTTTTGTCTCTTTTATAATATTTGTTGTTTAAAAGTTTTTCATGTTTATAAAGAAAATAATATTTTTTTTGTTTTTATATTATTCTTCATAAATGTTTATACAGTCTTATCTTGATTCTTGTTAACTAAGTTATGAAAATAAAATTGAAAATTTTATAAAATATCTACATTAAAAAACTTAAAATAATAAACTGAAATAAATTTAAAAACCTAAAAATAAAGATGCAATCTATAAAAAGTTAAAAATGAAATTATTAAAACGTATGGTATATTTATAATAGAGTTTTATTTCAATTTAAGTACAACTTCTGCCACGAATTAGCCATGCATGAGAATCTTTTGGCACAATTACAAAAAGTTGTGGCCATTTCTCGTGACTTCCGTTGACAAATTTTCTTTTCTATGTGACAAAAGATATAATAGTGTTTTCATGCATATATACAATGGCGGATCTAGGTTGAGAGGAGAGGGTGCCCCGTTAATTTTCTAATTTTTCCTTAATTTTTTATATAATTACAAAATTATCTCTTTTAAATTTTTTTAAAATTGTACTACTATCCTTCCTAAATTTTATTTCTAGATCCGCCCCTGCATATATATGTTGAAAAAGATTTCATATTATCTCAAAGATCAATTTTTTTTATTAAAACCAAAAAAAAAAATCAATTTTTTTTCGTATTTTTCACAATTTTATAATCACAATTAAAATATTGTTTTTATAATATTTTAAATATTATTAGCATTGTTATTGAATCAGCCATGAGGTCTAACATTTTAAAATTCTTCTCAATAGAGATGTTTCTTAAGGCAAAACTGAAGGCACAATCAATACAATAAACATAACTTGACTGCGGTTTTAGTCTCTGACACGAAGAAAGTAGTTGTAAAAAGCTTTTCAAACCAATATTGGTCTGAAGATTCCTAGAGTACTCTGTTATGATTTTGCTGACAAACTCTGTTATCGTATCGTAACATGTTTGGATGATTTTTTTTCTATCTTTATTCATAACACATTGTCAAAATAAATTTAATTAAAAATATGTAATAAAAAATATCAGTTCTTGAGAAATTCAAAATATTATATCATTTCTTATTTTTTTATAAATTATTTATTGAGAGAAAAGGATAAAAAAATATCGTCTCTTCACTCATCAGTTTCTTCTTCTACTTGGAAAATTCAAAACCCTAAGCTATTTTTACTTTCCCTGTTCTAGGGTTTTAATCATAAGCTGTTCTTAGTTTCTGAGATTTCCTCAATTTCTCGTCGAGTACGATTAACAATGTGTACAAACAATGATGATGTTCACTTCTCTTCATCATCAATCAAAATCAATTCTTCGTCTTTTCAACAACAATCTCTCCTTGCCAATCTCCAATCCTGCTCTAATACCTTTGTCTCTCAGCTCTTCAATACTCGTCTCTCGCTGACTCGATTTATCGATTCACTGAAGAATCACCACACTTCTCCCCAAACTCGATTTGTTCATCGTCGTCCCAATTCACCGTCTCAGATGCTCAATTCAATCACTCACCTTATGATTGGGAAACCTTCACCATTCTCCTCAGTTTCACTTTCTCTTATCCAATCTACTCAATCGAACTCAGAAGCTGATAATACTCGTGGACTGAACTCGCCTCTGCTTTGTTGTGCATCTTTGTCTTTAACTAGACCTAACGAGTCAGTAGAAGGAAAGGATATGATACAGCAACAACAGTCTCAGAAAGGTCACTCAGCGAGTCATAATGCAGAGGAACGAGTTCTGATTAGTGAAGTGTTAGTGAGAACAAAGGATGGTGAAGAACTGGAGAGGAAGGATTTAGAAATGGAAGCATTAGCTGCTTTAAAAGCTTGTCGAGCTAATTCAGCATTAACCATTAGTGAGGTACAAGAGGATGTACATAGGATTATACAAAGTGGTTACTTTTGCTCTTGTACTCCTGTTGCTGTTGATACAAGAGATGGGATTCGATTGATGTTTCAGGTCTGTTCTTTATTATTACTTGAACAAAGCTCTTTTTGTTGGATTGAAAAGGTTTCATCTTTACGTTTTTGGGATACAAATAATTCTCTTTTTCTTGCCACAAGGTAGAACCAAACCAAGAATTTCATGGGTTAGTCTGTGAAAACGCAAATGTTCTTCCGTCTAACTTCATACAGGAAGCTTTCCAAGATGGATTTGGTACGCATTTTTTCTATTTTTTTGGCTTTGTTGTTTTTGTCATTTCTTTAATGACTTATCCTTCAATTCATCTACTATTTGACGGTAAAATGGATTCATGATACTGGAAATCTTGTCAGATTTCCGAGTGCTGATGAAGTCAATAATGTGTTTTTTTTAGCTTTGAATGAATTAGATAGATTAGGGATAGTCAGTAACCACAATGTGTCCATGCTTCAAAACACAGAGCATATGATTATATGAAACTTATCTGAAGTTGCTCTTCTTAGTTTACATGTAAATGTAACGACACTAGTTAGTTTGTTCCTTCTGTTTGGTCTGTGTTTGATTGGATAGGATAATTGTTAGTAAATGTTGTTGTGAAGTTGTGTAGGGAAAGTGATTAATATTAAGAGACTGGAGGAAGCTATTACATCGATCAATGGTTGGTACATGGACCGTGGTCTTTTTGGAATTGTAAGTATTGTTTTTAGACCATATTTATTTACTCACAAAAATCTTTTTCATCCTGGATTTGGTCTTTTACTATGTGGTTAAAAATGGTCATTTTGTTATCTGCCATTGCAGGTTTCAGATATTGATACTCTTTCTGGAGGTATAGTAAGGCTTCAAGTTGCTGAAGCTGAGGTCAACAACATTTCCATCCGATTCCTTGATCGAAAGACGTAAGCCGTTGCCAGTCTCTTCTTTTTGAATGTAATTAATATTAAATCCAGGCAATTCTGGATGGCACTGCTAGCTTCCTTTTAGTTCACTATTAGATTAGGATTTTCATTTGATAATAGCATCTTCTATATTTAGTGGCGAACCAACCAAAGGAAAGACTAGCCCTGAGACTATACTACGGCAGCTTACAACAAAGAAAGGACAGGTATTTTTTGTACTCTCAGCCTAGCTGTAAAAATAAGTCGCTAACTAAAACATCATAGTTTACTTGGCTGTAAAATTATGTTAGAAACCACTTCTGATTGCATCATCTATATATGAAATCCTTTGGAAAGATTATCTTGTTCTAAGTTTGATGACTCTCTACGGTATCATGACTGTTTCTTCGCAAATTTGGCCTAAAAAATGTTTTTATGCATTAACCTCTAAGATGGTATGGACCTCTACGTATACATCTTGTCTAATCTGGCTCTCGCCGATTTAGGTCTACAGCATGCTTCAAGGGAAAAGGGATGTAGACACTGTATTAGCCATGGGAATCATGGAAGATGTTAGTATTATTCCTCAACCTGCAGGAGGTGAGTAAATGTTTTCCTCAAATTTCAGCTAATGCTTTTATTTTCATTTTGTGCTTTGGTGCAGTAGTATGAGTGAAAAAAAGTAAATGCCTTACTTATCCTTCAAGCACAATAACAAAAGGTTTTGATAGTGTCTGATTCTAAAACTTTTTTTATTTCCCTTGTTTTTTTTAATTCCTGGGATTGTTAGATAGTGGGAAGGTTGATTTGATCATGAACTGTGTTGAGCGTCCCAGTGGAGGATTCTCTGCTGGTGGTGGGATATCTAGTGGGTAAGTTTGACTTTGTTTACTACTTACAGCGTTTCACTTTTTCTTTGGTAACTTGACGACAAAGTTTATCGATTTCTCATTTGTAGGATCACAAGTGGCCCCCTATCAGGACTTATCGGAAGGTAAAATCATATGACAGTACCTTTTTTCTAGCAGGAAATTTTTGTTTATTGTATTTGTAACAATTCATTTTAATGGTGGCCCAAGCTGTGTTTATTTAGTAAATACATTACTGATGTAATTGGAGTAATTCTTTCATGCAGCTTCGCTTATTCCCACCGCAATTTGTTTGGAAGAAATCAGAAGCTTAACGTTTCCCTAGAGAGGGGTCAGATTGACTCTATATTCCGTATAAACTACACTGATCCATGGATTGAAGGAGATGACAAGAGGACATCCAGATCTATTATGGTTCAGGTAAAACCTTTACTTGTTCTGGCTCTTTTCTTTATCTAAATGAAAATGCTAAGTTGACTAATAACTAGACTGATATCATGTTAGAATTCAAGAACACCGGGAAATCTTGTACACGGCAATCAACCAGACAACGGTAGTCTCACAATAGGTCGGGTTACAGCAGGTATTGAATACAGTCGTCCATTCAGGCCAAAGTGGAGTGGTACTGCTGGACTAATATTTCAGGTATTCAATGTTTCCAATATTTTCAATGCACTGGATCTTGCATACACTTGTGTACATATATCTTACCCTCAGTTTCGTTTTAATTTTAATGTTCCAGCATGCTGGGGCTCGTGACGAACAAGGGAACCCTATAATTAAGGACTTCTACAGTAGCCCTCTAACTGCAAGGTATGTGGTTCCAAAGAATGAGATATTTTTGGTTATGCTCACTGTTCCACCAATGATGTATTTGACCAGTTGTATTTAATAGATGCTATTTTTATTTTTCCTCATGTAGTGGTAAGACCCATGATGATACCTTGCTAGCTAAATTCGAAAGCATTTATACTGGCTCAGGTGACCATGGATCAACAATGGTCAGTCTGAATCTTCTATTGGTAACTACATCTTCCTCTTCTTTTTTTTCTATGCCTAATGCTATCTGTTTTTCTATACCAGTTTGCGTTTAACATGGAACAAGGGCTTCCTGTTTTGCCTGAATGGTTATTTTTCAATCGAGTGACTGCTCGTACTAGGAAAGGCATACACATTGGACCTACTCGTTTTATTTTTAGGTATTTAAATTCCCTAAGCTCTCTATTTGCCTTTGGAGTTCGAATTATTATTTCTGAAGTTGTATATATCTTATCTTACCTTTGGTTCATGTTCATAGTCTGTCTGGTGGACATGTGGTGGGAAACTTTTCACCTCATGAAGCATTTGGCATCGGTGGAACAAATAGCGTAAGAGGTTACGAAGAAGGCGCTGTAGGATCTGGTCGGTCGTATGTAGTTGGGTCAGGGGAGATCTCTTTCCCAATGGTGAGACTTTTTTCTCTGGACATTCCTAAGATCTCAGTTCTCATATTATGATTCTCATTCTTTCCCTATTGTACAGAGAGGACCGGTGGAGGGCGTTCTTTTTACAGATTATGGTACTGATCTAGGGTCAGGACCCACCGTCCCAGGTACAGTCTAGTCTTTTTATGCTTGTAATAGCTTTAAATCTCACAGGAGACATTCATTTTGTTATTTTCTGCCCTGTAGGTGATCCAGCTGGGGCTAGACTGAAGCCTGGAAGTGGTTACGGGTATGGTTTTGGAGTGCGTGTTGATTCCCCTTTAGGTCCGCTGCGCCTTGAATATGCCTTCAACGATAAACACACTGGAAGGTTTCACTTTGGGGTTGGTCTCCGGAACTAAATTTCCATGTGTCATCTGTTTCTCCTTTGTCCTTGATTCTAAAAGTCTCTTCTCAGTTTTCTCCTACATTCATCTTTGTGATGTTTGTTTACTTTGATTATTTATATCATCATCTTATTTAACTCTCTGTTTTCAGAGTGATTCATCTTAATAAAACTCCTAGATTCACTAAAACTAAATATATGAATGGAGACAGTTCACTCTTTCATGGGCCACCCCTTGAAGACTTGACAAAACGATGCAATCGCTAAAGGCTTTCAAGGTAAGAATATCAAGTGAAAGAGATAGAGTAAATTGTAAATAGTTTCAACTCCATGATAAGTCACCTTATTGTCTTATTAACAAGTGTTTGCTTATAATTTTTTTTGTGTGGTGTCAAACTGTTATTAAGAAATGATATGGACCTAGTCACCTTGACTCAATCAATCCTCTTTTTTCTCCAACTAATTAGGGTCAATTTATTCAAAACTAATATAAAAAGTCCTACGACTTAGGAGTAATCTTGTGATTAATATATTTTCCATTTACGAAAACCAAATAGTTTTTGTATTTGTAAAGAAGTCTCATTGTCCAACAAATTCAATGACTTTGCTCCCCAAGTTTCTCAAAGGTAAGTAATGAATATTGTCAACCTTAGTTTAGAATCCATAAACTACGTACTATATTTATCTCTATCTGTAACAGTTTTTTCTTTTTAACACCTAAAGTAATAAAAAAAAATATTAAAACGTAACGAAAAAGTCATCGTTATAATGTAAAGTTTATTTATAAGAAAGAAGAAAAAAGCTTCTTCACTTAGTTCATTATTATTGTTAGAATATTCCCCTGGCTCTAGCTTTGTTTATCTGAGTAAAATACTATTTTTCCAGTTTGATCAAACGAGAGAAAGTTACAAAACACTAATCCTTCTACCATAAATGACAAAAGCTGTTTATAATCTTTCTGCATCGAACGTGTCTCTTCGGCCAATTTTGATTGTCGACACGATAACATCTTCTCCTTCTCCGGAGATTCTGCGAAAAAGGTTATATTTTCATACGTAAATAATTATATATATTTGTTATAGGGATGAACAAATTTTGTTTCTACCACATTCATTCATATATAAATTTTTATTTTGAGATTCATATGTATACATGTTCATACATACCTTATAGTTTACTTTGTTATTTTTTAGAAGGGTCATAGCAAAACCTAATCACATGTTAACTTGTTATAGATACCCTAAATGGCCGCTATGGATCCACGAGACAATGGCTACGTTGCTCCGCTAAATGTAACCCTCACAACTCTAATGAATATATAAAATAACTAATAGTTTTGGATGTTTAATATGAATGTGACATATATGATTGCAAGGAGAGGGAGAGAGATGAAGTTGCTGAAGTGGTAGAGGATCAAGATGATCAAAGTGTAGTGTCTCTCAAGTCCAACGATTCTGAGCTTAAGAAGAACATAAAGGAAGACAAGGACAATGGTGGTTGGAAAATCGCAATCATTTTGTTAGGTTTGACAAAAACGAATTCAACATTTTATTATTACTTAAAATATTCTTATATAGTCTACCATTAATATGAACAGCAAATCAAGGGTTAGCAACTTTAGCATTCTTTGGTGTTGGAGTAAACCTAGTTCTGTTCCTAACACGTGTTATGGGACAAGGCAACGCAGAAGCTGCCAATAATGTAAGCAAATGGACAGGAACAGTTTACATGTTTTCACTTGTCGGTGCATTTCTTAGTGACTCATATTGGGGTCGTTACTTGACATGCACGATCTTCCAACTCATCTTTGTTCTTGGTGTTGGTCTTCTCTCTTTTGTTTCTTGGTTTTTCTTGATTAAGCCTCGTGGTTGTGGCGATGGGGACCTTATATGTAAACCTACTTCATCACTTGGCGTTGGTATCTTTTATTTATCAGTTTATCTTGTAGCGTTTGGATATGGTGGTCATCAACCAACGTTGGCTACATTTGGTGCTGACCAGTTTGATGAAGACAAGAACTCCAAAGCTGCGTTCTTTAGCTACTTCTACTTTGCACTCAACGTTGGATCTCTCTTTTCAAACACGATCCTTGTTTATTTTGAAGATAAAGGTTTATGGACTGAAGGGTTTTTAGTATCACTAGGCTCTGCCATTATAGCTTTATTGGCCTTTTTAGGCCCAACAAAACGTTATCGTTATGTAAAGCCTTGTGGGAACCCATTGCCCCGTGTGGCACAGGTGTTCGTGGCCACTGCTCGGAAATGGAGCGTTGATCGACCGGGAAATCCTCAAGAGTTATATGAAGTTGAAGGTCCTGAATCTGCTATTAAAGGAAGTAGAAAGATATTTCACAGTACTAAATTTGCTTTCTTGGATAAAGCTGCGGTCATCACAGAGGATGATAGGTAACTAATATCAAATTTTAATACATACTTTATATAATATATTTTTATAACAATAATATACGTTTGTTAGTTAGTAATATGATTATATATATATATATATATAGATAGATTTTTTGTAACAATAATATACGTTAGTTAATTATATGATTCATATATATATATAGATGTTAAAAATGGATAAAAACTTAAGGACTATCCAAAATCCGCAAACAAATTTGAGTTCGTTGTAGGTCTTTTATTCCAAAAGAAATACGGAATTAAAATGGGTATGTTTTATTTTTGCGGGTTTTATCTGAATTTACCTGATCAGAGTACGGGTAACTGCGGGTTTAGAAAAAATATAACTAAAATGATGTTATTATATGATATTTTCGTATATTTCTTTAAAAAAAAAAAAAATTTATTAAAAAATTTAGTTAAAAAATATTATTATCATTTTTCTATTTTTTGGGTTTAAAAAATATAATATATATAATGTAAGCTTTTTAACTTGAAAATGTTTAACCTAGGAATAATACAAGGAACAACACATGGAGGTTATGTAGTGTAACACAAGTAGAAGAAGCCAAATGTGTAATGAAGTTACTTCCAATATGGTTATGCACTATAATCTACTCAGTGATCTTTACACAAATGGCTTCTTTATTCGTAGAACAAGGCGATGTAATGAATGCTTACATTGGAAAATTCCACATCCCAGCAGCAAGCATGTCAGTGTTTGACATAATCAGTGTTTTAATATCAACCGGAGTCTACCGCCATATTATATTCCCTTACGTAAAACCCACAGAGCTTATGAGGATGGGTATAGGGTTGATCATAGGTATAATGGCAATGGTCTCTGCAGGGTTAACAGAGATCCAACGGCTAAGACAAGTAGTCCCAGGACAAAAGGAGAGTGAACTCACTATCTTATGGCAAATACCACAGTACATGCTTGTGGGAGCGAGTGAGGTGTTTATGTACGTTGGACAGTTAGAGTTTTTCAATGGACAAGCACCAGATGGGTTAAAGAACTTAGGAAGCTCGTTGTGTATGGCTTCGATGGCGTTAGGGAACTATGTGAGTAGCTTGATGGTGAATATAGTTATGGCTATAACTAAAAGAGGCAAGGACCCTGGATGGATACCTGAGGATCTTAATGAGGGTCATATGGATAGGTTTTATTTTTTAATTGGTGTATTAGCTGCTATAGATTTTGTGTTTTATTTGGTGTTTGCAAGGTGGTATCAACCTATAAGTCATGATGAAGATAGTATTAAAGGTTCTGGTGGTAAGGTGAAGTCTGTCTCGGAGTTGGACCAAGTTTGATTTTTTTTAGATTTTAATTTTCAGTAACATGTTATGTTTTTGAGATGTTTTTATTTTAGTTGAATAGTTGTTTTGATTATTTGTAGAATGTATATTTTTTTTTATTATTTTTTTTACAAATAAGTGTTCGTTAGGGATAAGCTGAAAAAGACTGTAATAATGAATAAAAAATGTTTGGAAAAATGTTGAATCCTTTGTTTCAGGAAAAGATTTGGTTCTCTCAAGGAAATGTTTTGTTATTTTTTTATAAAATGATTAGTCATGGAAATTGAGAGTGTTTGGAAATATTGATAAAATGATATTTTTGTCAATTTTTCGAAATTAGAGATAACATGAAAGTTGTGTTGAAATTTGGATTATTCAACTTTAGAATAAGAACCAATGATTTTGAAAATGTGAAAAGATGTTGCAAAACGTGATCCTTTGGAAAAAATCAAAAATCATTTTCAAAGGATATGTTAAAAAGAAAATTAATAAATATGAATAATTTGTCTGAGTTTAAGGTTGAAAAATATATTCTGAAGTAGCATTTGAAATATTATTGGTTTAGTTCTGAATTTTATTATTATTTTGAAACCATGATATATCATATTTTATAATATATAGTTATATAATATTATATTTACCGTATAAACGCCAGATGAAAAAAACGCATACAACATAGTTTTATTGAACAGAGTGTTCAGAACAGTAACCGATTATTATTAGTTAGTGTTAGCCAATTTCATTCGAACTAAACTCAATTTGGTTCATTACAAACAAAGTAGGCTAAGACAAACATAACCGGAAACAAAAGAAACCGAACCTATTCGAAAAGAGAAACCAAAGATTTAAGGTAGAACATAGTACTTCAGTTAAAAAGTAATTAAGGAAACGGATTATTAGGGAGAGAACAAAGTATCATAAATCTCTAAGAACACTTGGACAATAACCTTGTGATGTTGACGAGAGTTCAACGAAAGAAAACACTGTAAAAGCTCTTGTAATTCAGCCGCTGCAAATAACTGTCTCTCAACAATCATCTCCACCATTGACGTTCTAAAATCTTCATAAGGATCCTCCGACTTCTTCACAACCGCAAAACTCTCCGCTTTCGAAGAGTCTGATCTCGATGAGATGCTTTTAGAAGAAAAAAGTGTCTCTGTATCATCATCTTCACTTTCTTCTTTGTCTCCTTCGTTTTCTTCATCACTACAAGACCAATACCAAGACCCAGTTGACTTAAAACGTGACACAAAAAGAGGATCAGAACTAAACTGTGATCTTTGTTTCCTGTTTGTCTTAATCTTCTTCCTTAAATCTCGAAATGAACGACTCTCTTCATAGAAAGGGTTTGGTGGGAATAAAGGTAACGTACGAGGACAAGACTTTGGTCGTGGAGTTTTGAGTTTGACTTCAGTAGAGAAGAACCTCTCAGAAGACGTTGCTTGACTAGTAACAGCAGAAGTCTCAACGACGTCGTGTAAATCTCTTGGTCGGCAAGAGTTGAAAGATGATCGAACTATTCTTGAAACCCGAAGTCTCATTCTTTTCTCCATGTTATCGAGAGAGAAAGAAACAACTAGTGAAGAAGAAGATGATGATGTATTAAATATTTAAAGAAGTAGTGTGATACAGTTACTATAAGACTTTTGAGGAAATGAGAAATAAATTCTCTGTTATTATTGTTTTTCTTATTTTTGAGTTTTTTTTGGTGATATTAATGATTATATTTAATGATTACAACTTTTTACGTTAACTCATTCTGAAAATGTATTTTGTCTTTTCATTGTCGTCTTTAACTTAAACTATTCGAATTGCTGACACAAAAATTAACCATTGGAATTTCCTTGTTGCTTTTTTCTTTCTGTTTTTTTTTTATAAATATTAATTATTTAGAATTTTGCTCGTTTTCCTAGTTATTTAAAAATTTTATTTTGAAAAATTTGTCAAAAGATTGTATTTTAATGTTTGTCATGTAGTAAAAGTCAGTTGTCAATAGCTTTTTAGAATTCCTCGTTATAAGGTAATATTTAGAAAAAAATGTACTTGTAAAGAGGAGAGTTGGTTAAAAGTTATCACTGTAAAAAAATGGTAATGCATCTGTTGATTTGTCAATGGCTCTCTATGTTTCTTGGATCTTCATTGGCTTCTCCAAAATTTTCAAAAACTTCTCACAGTATATAATATATCCTCTGCATAAACTGACAACACATTTTTTTATTTTTGAAATTAATAAAAAGGGTTTTGAATTCAATATTTTGATATTTAATTTACAGTTTGAGACTCTTGTGAACGTATTGAAAATGTTATTAACAAAAAAACACTTTGAAATTAGGTTGCCTTTAAAAATCTATTTCATTTCACCTTTTATTTTGATATTTTCAGAAATAAAATATTTTGAAAAACAAAATAAAATAGTTGGATTTAATACGTTGTCACTGCATCCCCAAACATTAGTTGCAGGATTTTAATATTCTATTACTTAAAAAAGAAAACGTTTTTATTATTTTAAAATAAGGAATTCAATACGTCAGCCACTTGAAAATCGAAATCTCAAGTACTATAGTTAATGGGATATATAGTTAAAATTCCTACGACTAATATTGATATTTAAGATTCTCTTATTGAAAGCTTTATCCCTGGAATTCGTGCATCGGTTCTTGAATGTGATCGTTATATTCAAAAAGGCAACTTATTAATTTGAATTAAATGACTGAAAATGACAATTATAAAGAAAGGTAAAAATATTAAAATAACATTGAGTTTTTAATACAAAAAAGGAGAGAAACATTTGCCAATAACAAATACTTGTAAAATTTGCCAATAATATTTATTTAAAAAACTGATTAGTTTGTTGTTAAAGGGTATTTAATTATGTGGGTAAAGTTACTTACCTCTTATAAAATGACATTGAAAAAAACAACTAAATATGATTATTTATTATTTATGAAAAGAATGTATAGCCGTAATGATTA
Source organism: Leavenworthia alabamica (assembly GCA_000411055.1). Taxonomy (NCBI): domain Eukaryota; kingdom Viridiplantae; phylum Streptophyta; class Magnoliopsida; order Brassicales; family Brassicaceae; genus Leavenworthia; species Leavenworthia alabamica. The sequence goes on from KE156314.1 coordinate 21,239, forward strand.
TATAAATTAGGTTTGAAACTGCAATGCTTCATCAAATTAGCTAGTAGAGCTTGACTTTCTAGATACACTATTGAGATAAAAAGAGGGATAAAAGGTCATATGTTTGGGTGGGGGACCATATTTGCGTCTTTTCTGAATTTCAAATTCCATTTCAAATATTAATCTTTTTTTAATCAATCTCAACCCTTTTGATGTTAAGCTTATTATCCAAAATCGATTTACGTTACTTAATTTAATTTAATTAAATAACATAATGTCCTTTTTCTTTCTTCAATGATGTTTCCTTCATACACGTTAAACAAAATTGCCAGCTATAGAAATAGTAAATTTGAAACTACATTCTGTGGTGACTGTATAATGACAGTAGAAAAGCTAAAGAAATCAAATGAACTACATTTTATGCAGGCAAAATCCACTGGACTCGGAGCGGCTACATGCTAGATTAGTCGATTTGATCCACCAGATGTTCTTCTCCGCCTACGCCTCTTCTGCCGGATTCTCCATATGCTTAGTATCACTAGAACTCCTATACACACAAACCATCAAAGGGTACACATATCTGATCATACAATAAAAGTTTTAGCAGAGACTAAAGATCTTTCTTAAGTTTTGGGTATATTACCACTAGCTGCAACACCAGCAGGTACTATCCACCGAGTAGCTATGAGAAATGACATATCAATCTGCAAATTATAAGCAAATTACTATTTAAGTTTTTTGATCCTTTAATTAGAAAAACTAAAAGATATCATAAATGACCTCGTCACGATTGAAAAGGCCTCCAAGATACTTGCTCCTGGAAGAACTTAGATCATCTCCTTCCCTGGAGGACATCCAACGCCTAGGTCTTGTATTCTTCACTGTGACATTCAAGCCTCTGCCTAAATCAATGCCACGGTATCCGGGCAATCTACGGTTCCTTCCTCTGATATGTAAGTTATATCCTTTTGTCCCCCATACTTCAAATCTGGAGTCACTCTCACAGACTAGCTCCTTTCCGATCACCGAAGAGTATGCTGAAAAGTTTACATCGGTTCTCTGGGATGGCAGTTGTTTATCGTCTGTGATTACGGGTGAATATCTCTTGGCAAATTTTGAGAAAAGTACAGGGTCTTTGATATTTGAACTCGTAAAATCAAGCATTTTCTTCAGGAGCCAGTAGCAGTTGGTGACCATGTGGCTACTGTCCAAGCAATTTGAGTCTCCATAAACACCAACTCTGCCTTCACCGATGTTTAAAAGCCCAAGAACAGCAGGGTCTTCCTGTAAACATAGCCGTATCATCACAACAAATCTCTGCAACTAATTTAAAACAAATGCAAGGCACAGTTGGAAGCAAAGAGAAATGGTTTCTCATTACCTTTGTAGACCCAGGTAGCAGTAGATTCTGTGTAGCACCACTCTCAGAGCTGTCCAGTAAAGGAAAAGTGTGCAAAAATCCACCAGCAGGAAACCTGACTATGTTTGTCCCAGAAGCATATCTACTCTGCTCACCGTCAATACTAAAATCCCCATTCAGAATTTTGTCTCCAAACGCAATCCCAAATGATGCCAGAAGGTTGTTAAGTGCAGGGATGTTTGCACCTCCAGTGACTGGAGTCCACCAACTGCGAGTGTTATCATCAAAGAATCTCATCTTCACCATGGTATCAACATTATACCATTCAGCAAACACAACCAGACCCAGTCCTGTATTGATAACGTCATCTCTGAGTTTTTCAATTTCTTCCGGAAAGTACTCATCTTCGAGGTCAACCATCAAAAATGTTCCATAATGCTGAGCATCAAAACATGTAATGGGAGAACCAAGAGTCTCAATATAGTATCCAGCGTCACGTAACATGTTGTACATGATATGAAAGTTTGTATGCAGGTGATCACCATGCCAATCAAGAATGTCATTGCGGACATCCAAAGAGTCTCTGGGAATATAACCTGGAGGATATTTAATGCTGTGAAATTGATCCCACAAAACACGTTTTGCTCGTGGTGGAGTGGGAATAACTTTCAGTTTCAACTGAAGAGAACAAGTACTCCTTCTATACCCACTTTCTCCAGGGGCTGATGGGCTATAAACTTTCACGGTTACATTGCCCTCTATTTCACCTGTGAACTGTGCACCTTCTTCCTTGATCTGCATGTGTAAAGCAAGATAACCAGTCCAGGGCCATATGACATCTGGGTACTTAAAGTGAATGCTCAGAAGATTTCCTTCCTCGTTTGCAGGATGCCATGTTGGTGGACTTTCAATATAGCCAATGACACCCATACCATTTAATATTGTTGTGTTGAATATGACAGGCATAGCACCTGCATATAGTGGCTGACGACAAAAGGGCCAGGAATATGGACAATCATTATAATCAAGAATGCTCGGGAAAATGCTTGCTCGGGGGTGGTAGCTCTTTAAAATTTCATACGATTTTAATCTGACAAAGAGACCAAAAATTAGAGACTAAACAAAGGGAAACAAATAAAAAAAGAGAATCCAGTGGTGATTTCCAACATGGATAAGTTTACTTACAGATCGACTCTTCCTGCACCTTGCTCATACATATTAGGACCTGAAAGCTTAGCAGCACCTTCGACTAATGCCTGCTTCATGCTAGCTGGATTGAGCAGAGCCTTCCTTCTAGCTTCAGGAATAACACTTATAAGCAGGCAAACAATACCAGCAACAACAGGACTAGCCACACTTGTTCCAGACAAGCTTTTACAACCAGTGCTGATCTTGGACCCCATAATGTCACGGCCATATGCAACCACATCTGGTTTGACACGGCCATATCTGTGAGCAAAATCTTTTTAAGTTAGAATTTGCATCAAAAAAACATTTTGTATCCCTATGATTGTAGGATTTTTATAGGGGAATAAATAAGCAGAAAAGAAATAAAATACCCATGAGGAATTTCCCAGGTGCTCATGCCACGAGATGAAAATGAAGCTATGTGATCATCGTAGTCAATACCACCAACACCTATGACATCACTCTGATCAGCTGGATTATTTAAAGTTCCGTAAAGTGGCCCATCATTTCCAATTGCAGACACCATAATAATATTGCTGGCTGTGATTTCCCACACCTGTTTAAAGATAATCAGCACCTCTGGAACTACCTACTGTTCATATATTCTAGAGAGAAACAACCTACCACTAGACTCAACAGAAAATGTAAACTTTAACCAAGAGATTAAGGAATAATTACCTTCTCTACAAAAGGCTGATCCAAGTAATCCGGTCCCCCAATGCTCAAATTTAATACATCCATATTCGTTGCTATAGCATAATTGAAAGCATCAAGAAACCATGAGGTGTATGATACCTGCAACAAGCTGAGCGCAAACTTCTCATAACGTATGTGATTAAGATAATTTTCATATCTGGGAAATAGATGTATGGGATGAGTAAGGGCCCAAGAGGAGGTTAGGAGACAGAGAAAATGAAGACACTCAAATATATAGTAGTCAATTATGATATCTTCAGGATAAAGATTAACGTGTAGGCATTTCTGACTAATATCAGTATCTTAGCAATTGTAACTTGGAAAACACAAACAAAATTTTTTAGATTCTGACTGAGTTGTTTAGTTTAAGAGAGGTTAAACCCTTGCCACATAAGAACATGTATATGTTGCGTGATCATGCATTACCTGGGCATCTGTGAACACTCGGAAAGCATATAATTCCGTGTCTGAGGCAAAACCAAGACATTCTGAATTCCGACCAGCAATAACACCAGCAACAAATGTCCCGTGCCCGAGGTTGTCATTCAGAGTGTCCTCATTTGTCCAATTTGTACGCTCCTGAAAGTTACTGCGTCAATACTAGCTTCAGAGCTTATAAGACAATTACAAGATAAAAGAAAACTAGCAGCTTTAAACACTACTCTTCTTTGAATATCTTTGACAAAAACTACAGCGATTTATCACTTTTCTCCAAGTAGTGATACCTTGATCTTACGAAAATGGGGGTGATCAACTCTTATTCCGGTATCAAATATGGCCATTTTTACTTTAGCACCAGTGTATCCTTTCTTCCAGAGAGCATCTGCTCCAAACATGGACGTAACTTGAGTCTTCTGTACAATAGAAAAAAGTCTAACTTGTAAAAGACCTCACTTATAGCTTACGTTATGAAACCTAGCATATAGATTAATCAGGTGATAAATTTAGTAGCATTTAGTGATAAATTGACAATCTCTCTCTCACCTGACCGAGAAGATGTCGATTCCAGTTTAACGTGGTGTTACTAGTAGCAGCCATAGCAGAGTTATCAGCTCCTTCGAAAGACATCGAAGTGAAAATCTTCCCCGGACGTTTCTCCCCGTCGTGAAAAGATCCTCCAAGTAAAACTCTCTGATACATAAACTCCACGTTCACGTCTTTAACCATCGGTAACATCTCAATCTCTTTAATAACTGCCTCTTTACCAATTTCCTCGATCCATAGAACACCAAAGTCAGTCGGATATTTCGCAGCGGGGTTAATCCTCTCGATCCAACCCCAACCACCGGATCGGACCTTCGATTCGAGGTAAATTTGATGATCTTTCGCTGGCTTGTACTGATTAAATCGGATTATGTAGTTGGTATGTGTTTTAGTCTCAAACTCGGAACGAGTTACGTTCTCCGGATTGAGATTTTGGTGTTGGGGATGGTAAGTGCTGGGCCGGAGCCAGAAGAGAACAACAGCGAGGAAAATTACGAGGAAAGAGGATCTGTAAGCTTCTGCAAGCACCATCATGGAAATGGTTGAATTAGGGTTTGATAGAAAGACTCGCAGACGCACATGCCGTAGTGGCTTGGGGAAATCGCTTCACTCCTATTGTGTGTGACTTTGAATTTCTCTGGGCACCGATGAACACGGTACAGTTTGGTGGAGTGACTCTTGAACCGGCTGGTTGGTTCACCTTTTGGGTTTGATTTAAAATTCAATTCGGTTTTTGATCGACAAATTTCGGTTCGGTTTGTTTATTTTACTACCTTCCATTATTAGCAGCCATCTAGCTCTTCGTTTTGTTTCAAAGTCAAAGGTCGTCAAAGAGAAGAAGACCAAATAAATAATACAGACAGTTCACTTGCGTCGGAAACTTGTAGTGGTTTGAAGATTTTATTGTCGGTGCTTCTTCAACTTTATCATCTCTATGTTTTTTTTCTACTTCGAGAGTTTCAATTTACTATTACATGAGCCAAGATTGTTTTTTTTTTCTTAGCAAAGATCGCCGAGACATCTTGTGTGTTTTTTTTTTCCTGAATGCATTAACAGAATAAGTTTCTGAAGCTCTCTGTTAAATACATGAACTTGACTGTTTTCTGGGTTTGAATCTGTGTAATTGCCTTTCATGGAGATTATTAGATCTGAGCTACGAAAACATTTCCGAAATGGAATATGGAAATGGGCTATTCCGGTTGTGATTCTGGCTCTAACTCATATCCTGTTGTTACTTTCATATGGCAAAAGACTTAACCTTTCCAGTGATGACAAGGCGTTGATGGCTCCATCACAAAATGCTCTTATTAGAAACACTCTTGCAGTTAATGTTTCTGAAGTTTCTGCAGGCTTGGGGATTCAAGTCTTGGACAAAAATGGGTATGTTTCAGGTTTTGGACAAAGGAATGAGTCTGAGTATGATGATGGGTTTGTTGAAAATGTTGATTTTGAAAGCTTTGAAGATGCAAAGGATAGTGTCATCATCAAAGAAGTTGCTGGATCCAGCAATGAAAGTATTTTTCCTTCACAGAAAACTGTAATGCAAAATGAGAGTGTCTCAACTAGTAATTATGGAGATCTAGTGCAGAATGTGCCGGTTCATATTCAGAAAATTGTGAACAGCTCTATGTTAAGTGCAGGTTCTTCTGTAGATACTTCTGGTTCTTCAGTGAGGAATCTTCCTGTTTCTGGAAATAGTTCCTTCCTAGTTCCTAAGCTAGTAAGTAAGAAGAAGAAGATGAGGTGTGACCTTCCACCAAAAACTGTGACAACAATAGATGCTATGAACTGGATTTTAGTAAGGCACCGTAGGACTTCACGCGCAATGGTATGAGTACAGACTGTACCTTTTAGTTTCTTCTTACCTATGGAACTTTAGTTATTATGCAATTGAGAAAAATACTGCTTCTAATGTAGCGACCACGTTGGTCTTCTAAGAGAGATGAGGAGATATTAACTGCAAGGAAGGAGATAGAGAATGCTCCTGTTGCAGCCATTGAACAGCAACTCCACCCTCCAATATTTCGTAATGTTTCTATGTTTAAGAGGTAAAATCGTAGAACTTATACCAAATTCTTAACTAGATTTGCTGGTTAAGAAAAAGAGTATATACAAATTTATGAATTCTCCTAGTGTTGTTAGTCCTATGTATATGAAAGTCTAGTACTAGTCCTACTGTAAAATCAGTATCATATGGTCCTAGGTTGAGATGATTTTCTTTTTGAAGTTAGCATTTTGGTAGTGTTTTCCTATAAAAGGTAATCTTGACATACCCGATTCAGCTATACGTTTCAGGAGTTATGACCTTATGGAACGGATACTCAAGGTTTATGTATATAAAGAAGGAAGCCGTCCTATTTTCCACACGCCGATACTTAAGGGATTGTATGCATCAGAAGGATGGTTTATGAAGTTGATGGAAGGAAACAAGCAGTACAGTGTAAAGGATCCAAGAAGGGCTCACTTGTACTATATGCCATTTAGTGCACGAATGCTAGAATATAAGCTTTATGTACGTAACTCTCACAACCGAACGAACCTACGCCAGTTTCTTAAGGAATATACAGAGCACATCAGTTCCAAGTATCCTTTCTTCAATAGAACTGATGGAGCTGATCATTTTCTTGTTGCTTGTCATGATTGGGTATGCATCTCCTTAATTTCAAATGGTAAACAATATTATATGTTTAATTTATTTTTGGTTTACTATAACAGGCACCATATGAGGCAAGGCACCACATGGAACATTGCATCAAAGCTTTATGCAATGCCGATATCACTGGAGGTTTCAAGATTGGAAGAGACATCTCACTTCCTGAAACATATGTCCGAGCTGCTAAAAACCCACTTCGCGATTTAGGTGGGAAACCACCATCTCAGAGGACCACACTAGCTTTCTACGCTGGAAGCATGCACGGTTACTTACGTCAGATTCTGCTACAGCACTGGAAAGACAAAGACCCGGACATGAAAATATACGGACGAATGCCACTTGGTGTTGCAAGCAAGATGAATTACATTGAACATATGAAAAGCAGCAAGTACTGCATTTGTCCTAAAGGATATGAGGTCAATAGCCCTAGGGTTGTTGAATCTATTTTCTATGAGTGTGTTCCTGTGATTATATCAGACAACTTCGTGCCGCCTTTCTTTGAGGTTCTTGATTGGAGTATGTTCTCGGTCATTGTTGCGGAGAAAGACATACCGAGATTGAAAGATATTTTGTTGTCTATACCAGAAGAGAAGTATGTGAAGATGCAAATGGCGGTAAGAAAGGCTCAAAGACACTTTCTGTGGCATACTAAGCCGGAGAAATATGATCTGTTTCATATGGTTTTGCATTCTATTTGGTATACAAAGACTAGTTGTGGTGAAGTTTTTAAATCCAATGTGTTTGTGTGCTGTTTGAGTAGGAATAGTTACAAAGTTGAATAAATCTATCTTTGTAAATAGTAGACTCTGTTAGATTTTCAAGAGTAACATTTCATCATTTTTGGGAAAGATCATGGCACGTGGCAGATGTATGTTCGTTTAAACTTGAAAAGCCTTTTTTCTAACTCATTCGGTTTAGACATTGACTCCAGTATTAAAATCCGGGTCTGATTTGGACCTAATGATGGGCCTGTTCATAAGATTTTGGCCCGCCAAAATTTAGTACTGTGGCTAAAACGTTGGCGTTTTAAGTGTAAGGAGAAAATTCGCTTAGACCAGTTCACACGAAGCTCGTCGTCGTCCTTGGCGAGCTTGAACCAGAAGCCATGAACAGTGAGAATCAAGACGAACCATTGGTGGAGATCGACGATTCGAGCAATATTCTCGATCTCACTAGCTATCAGCTTCACAATCTTGATTCGATCGAGTTACCGTCGACCCTGACTGAGCTGGATCTTACGGCGAACCGTTTATCGGGATTAGACTCGAGGATCGCTCAGCTCTCCACGCTGAAGAAGCTTTCTCTTCGCCAAAACCTAATTGATGATTCCGCTGTCGAGCCTTTATCTCGCTGGGACGCTTTGTCCGATCTCGAGGTTATTCTCTACTCTCTGTTTGAATCTTATGAGTGCTTTGTAAATGGTGAATGCCTGATTGATTTTATTGATGCAGGAGCTAGTTCTTAGAGATAACAAACTTGAAAAAGTACCAGAGATAAACATATTCTCAAAGCTTTTAGTTTTCGACATATCTTTCAATGAAATCACTTCATTGCTAGGATTAGCCAAGGCCTCTAGCACACTTAAAGAACTCTATGTATCTAAAAATGAAGTTAACAAGATTATGGAGATTGAACACTTACACAACTTGCAGATTCTTGAGCTGGGATCGAATAGATTGAGGGTTTGTATTCGTTCACCTTCTTTTATATATATTTTGAATCGTTTTTACATTGTTTCATCAGTTAATATGAATGCATTGGGGTTTCAGGTAATGGAAAATTTGGAAAACTTCACAAACTTAGAAGAACTATGGCTCGGAAGAAACCGTATCAAAGTTGTTAACCTATGTGGACTTAAATGTATTAAAAAGATTAGCTTGCAGAGTAATCGATTGACCTCTATGAAAGGATTTGAGGTATTCACTATTTTATTTTACTCTTACCAGCATTTTTATTCTTCTGATGCATGAACAAAAAAAAATATATATGCAGGACTGTATTGCTCTTGAAGAGTTATATTTGAGTCATAATGGTATCTCAAAAATGGAAGGGTTGAGTGCATTGGTTAACCTACGAGTATTGGATGTGTCGAACAATAAGCTTACATCTGTTGATGACATTCAGAACCTCGCAAAGTATTTCACCTTTCCTTTGGTTTAGATTGATTTTGTCTTTTGGCTGATTTTTTCTCCATCTTGACTTTACATTAACCTATAGGTTGGAAGATTTATGGCTTAATGACAACCAGATAGAATCACTTGAAGCAATCACAGAAGCTGTTATAGGATCTAAAGAGAAGCTTACCACTATATACCTCGAAAATAACCCATGTGTAAGTTTTACCATAATCAAGGTCTTTCAGTCACTTTTCATCAAATTCTTGTCACACATTATCCTATCTTGGTTTTGGTTTTTGGTATGGCATATCAGTTGAATCATTAATGATGCGTATATGATCCATTGCTTGTCTTGTTCAATCCGCATCATAAGCTGGATAAGTCAGTTTCTCTGAATCATTTGATAATTCCTTAAAAACCTTGGTATTTTTATAAGGTTTCTTTGGCATTAAAGAACAGAAGTTAAGTATATTCACAACTTGGTTGTAGTTTTTTGCATCTTTGAATTCATTTATCTGAGTGTAATCCAAAGTCTTCTTTAAATTATTAATTTCTAATCATTTCACTTTGGATCCATTATGCAATATCTAGTTCAATTTGTGTTGTCTATATATTGTCTCAGGCCAAGTCTTCCGATTATGTTGCTGTGATCAGAAAGATCTTCCCAAATGTGGAGCAAATAGATTCTAACTTATTTGCTTAAAGATGGGATATTCCTCCTCTGCTCTTTCCTCTTGGTACGGACTTCACAGCATGAGATATACATGTATCTGCTGTTTTATCATAAAGATATGTGAAGAGCAAAATTAAGTCGCTCTCTTCATTGATATTTAACTAAACATTTTGAAATTTTTCTTGTTCCCTTGCAAGTAAGTCAATACTTTGTTTTTTTGGTCTATAACAATATGTGGACTTTGTCTGTAATAGGGAATCGGTAGATCGAGTTTTTCTTTGTTCGATCAACAGTAACTTAAATACTTTGATTCATATCTTTAAATTTACACTTGATGTTCTTATCTTTATTGTTTCATGTGGATTGATCAGTATTTAAAAATTGATATGTTAATGTTGCAAATTTTTGCTACTTTTTATAAGTTTTGCGCTTCTAATTACGACAAAAACACAAGTACCTTTTTAAATAGGCAACCAAACAAATATATCTTCTGTGTTGCACAAGACATCGCATCAATGTGGAAATGCTATGATGGTTCCTTGAATACTCAAATGTTACGCATCTGTGGTTGTAAAGTCTAATCAGTAATTATACATATAAAATATCTTCCACTTGATGCCATTTCGATCGTATCCTGCAAAAACAAAAATATCTTGACAATGTTATCGTTGTCCAAAATAAAAAGTAGTTATATGTTCTAAAAGGCTTTAGGCCCGTTATAACAAAAATAATCTAGACCAGATATTTGATCGGTTTACAAAGTCAACTCCGCTCACACCGGTTTGATTTTATTGTAATTTTCGGATTGGTTAGATGACCTGTGGCGAATGAGTAAATGACATGTGTTAAATCCACGAAGGCTGTTGAGGTCAGTCGTTTACCGAGTTACCTTACCGCTGCTTAACATGTAATTCCTGTGAGATAGATACAACTACTAGTTTTATCGTCCAAAAACCCTTAGGACCTTTGAAGTCGTTTCTGTCCTTGTTCTCATTCTCTCTACTCTAATTCGATTCTTCGAGCCGGAGAGCTCAGCTTCCGCCGCGTAAAATGGCGGCTCTTGAAAGTCCTCAGCCAGGAACGACGTCTCCGATGAGGCATGCTTTCGGGAACGTTCTCTCTGTCCTGATCCTCGTCCTCATTGGTGTCCTCGCTTTCTCGATCCGACTCTTCTCTGTGAGTTCAGTCATGACTCTTCTCTTTTTATTTATTCCAGTGCTCTACCATACGCTTGTCTCTAGATCCGATCAGACTACGTTAGATCCGACTATTTTAGATCCGATCTTAATATTTGCGAAATGATAGGTGTAGCTTTTGAGGTGTTTATTCAATGCTTGCTCCCAGATTTACTTGTCATTTCTTCTTCTTCATATATTTTCAACCAGTTGGAAGAAACGTTTGGAATTAATTAATTTTCTTTATCGTCTCTACTAAATTCACTAATTCTTCACTCTCTACTCTGCAGATGAGGCTGAGTTAGCAATTCTCATACTTATCATTTTTTAGTAACGTGTTCAACTCATTTATTTTCAGGTCATAAAGTATGAAAGCGTTATTCATGAGTTTGATCCTTACTTCAATTATCGAGTCACTCAGGTTCCCTCTCTTTTCTTATATTCACCATACTAATTACCAATTTATCAGGTTACAGTCCTAATTAATTTGTTGGTTAATTCAGTTCTTATCGAAGAATGGAATATATGAGTTCTGGAATTGGTTTGATGATCGGACCTGGTAATTTGACTATTCTGATGATCAGAAATTTAGAGCTCTTGGTCTACTGTTATCTTCAATAGAAACTATACTTATTTTTGTTTCCTCATTTTATTTTGTTTTAGGTATCCTCTTGGCCGTGTGATTGGAGGAACTGTTTACCCTGGGTTAACTTTGACTGCTGGAACTATCTGGTGGTGAGTGTAGTTTCACGGTTAACAGCAATTATTTGATACACACTTGTGGCTCAGCTTTAAATTTTTTATATTTACATCCATATGCCACAGGGTCTTAAATTCGTTAAACATCCCTCTGTCAGTAGAGACTGTTTGTGTCTTCACTGCACCTGTATTTTCAGCTTTCGCATCCTGGGCGACTTACCTTTTGGCCAAGGTTTTTCTTTGGTCCAACATTATTTCTCTAGTAGATCCCAGAACCAGTTAAGCCAACAATATATATTTGCATTCTAACAGGAAGTCAAGGGGTCTGGTGCAGGACTAGCAGCTGCTGCTCTTTTGGCAATGGTAATTTTTTCAATTTGTAATTTGGTATACGTGAATTTTTTCCTCAAGTGATGTTTCTGTAGAGCTCTGAACAGCAAACATTAAGTTCCTATAACATCATGACTATGACTTTTAGTTGGTTATTGCTTGGTTATTTTATTTTGTGTACAGTATTCAGCATTGGTACATCGCTTAATGGAATTTTCCACAATGGTTGACTGATGTGATCCTTTAAAATGTTAGTTCTTAATTGTTATTTTTGCAGGTTCCCTCATATATATCCCGTTCTGTAGCTGGAAGCTATGACAATGAAGCCGTTGCCATCTTTGCTTTGATCTTCACTTTTTATCTTTACATAAAGGTTAGGATTTCTCTATATCCTGTTCAGTTTCTTAGTTGCCATTTCCTGTTAAATTATTCTTTTCAGTGATACTTATCATGAATTTTATGCAGACACTGAATACAGGTTCCTTGTTTTATGCCACCTTGAATGCCCTTTCATACTTTTACATGGTACGACTTGGGATAATTCCCCCCCATTTTTCTCCTTTTCCTCGTCACTATTACTCTCTGCTCAATTTCAGTTTTTTCCCAACATTTAGGTATGCTCTTGGGGAGGCTACACCTTCATTATCAATTTGATACCAATGCATGTGCTTCTGTGCATTGTAACTGGCCGATACTCTCCTCGACTGTACATTGCATATGCACCTTTGGTAAGAATCTTCTTCCTTCTGGTGACAGAAAAAAATATATTTCACAATTAATACCAGAGCAGGCCTTGATCTGTTTGTGTTCTTGAAAAATCTAAATGTATAAGTGAGACTCAGGTATATTATTCTCTGTTCATGTTTGGACTCTAGTTATTTTGTAAGTGCTGAAAAACTTAATTCTTAAAATGGCTGAAAAAGATAAGAGACATAACTGCGTTTAAGCCATAAAATTTATTGAGCTATCAACAAGAGGCTTACTTAGGAAGCTCCGTAATGATTCAGATGTTTTCACAAATATAGATACCCTTCACTAGTATTATTCTGGAATTATTTGTCTGTTGGAGTGGAGTGGTTGTACTGTTATGCAAGTTACTGAACAATAGCTGAAATGACAATATACTGAATGTTATTGAGCCATTGACACCAAATATGTACATGCGTATGCAGGTTGTGTTAGGCACGCTGTTAGCTGCATTGGTGCCTGTTGTTGGTTTCAATGCTGTTTTGACTTCTGAACATTTTGCCTCATTTTTGGTGAGTTTTGTCATCAAATTTTTGTTATGTATGTCTCTTCATTTAATTCTTGATTTATTGATTTTGATTTTGCGTGTTAAAATTCTTTAAAGTTTGAATTCACCAAAGGATATAGTCCTTTTGATGTACAGTTTTCTGTATGTGAATTTACTAGTTTATGCCTGTAGAATAATCTATGCTAGAAAATTGATGCCTTTTTGAATTTTAAGTTTTCCCTTGTGAGATATGTTAACATTTGCAGCACCATACAAACTAATGGTTACGAACTATGAAGCGCATAGAGATGGATCTATTGGATTTAATCTTATATTTGCGAAACTGGACTGAATCTTTTACTGCTTATTCTCTTCATTTACTTCTACTTTTGCTAATAATATTGTATCGTGCAGGTTTTCATCATCATTCACGTTGTAGCTCTTGTGTACTACATCAAAGGCATTCTTTCTCCTAAAATGTTCAAAGTTGCTGTCACGCTTGTTGTGTCTATCGGCCTGTAAGCTTTCTTACACTGTTGTTCTCTGACATGTCTCTAAATTTCCAGAATTATGTGTCATTGAATAAAATATTTGTTTCTGTTCCATTTCTTTTACAGGGTTGTGTGTTTCATAGTTGTGGCAATCCTTGTGGCACTGGTGGCTTCAAGTCCAACAGGAGGATGGAGTGGTAGGAGTTTGAGTCTACTTGATCCGTGAGTAGTTCTAGTTTTCCAATCTTTATTTCTCATAGCAATTTAGTTTCTTTACAAATTTCGATCTTGTCCTTGTCCAGTGTCCACATTTCAGGAATTTTGCTTTATCATTTTATAGATGTAACATATCTGACACTCCCTTGTTGGCTTGTTCTTGTTTTCTTTACTTATCATACAACAGAACTTATGCAAGCAAGTATATTCCAATTATTGCAAGTGTCAGTGAACATCAACCTCCAACATGGCCATCTTATTTCATGGACATCAATGTCTTGGCTTTCTTGGTCCCTGCTGGAATTGTTGTGAGTTAATTTTTATTGTAGCTAGACATTGTACTGAATACATTACTTTTTATCCATATATCTAGTGTTGATTCTTTCCTCTTTTCTTATCTTCTGTTTGTAGGCGTGCTTTTCGCCTCTATCCGATGCCAGCTCTTTTGTGGTCCTTTATATTGTGATGTCTGTATACTTTTCTGGAGTTATGGTGAGTTGCGAGTCTAAAGTTGCAGTTCTCTCTTTCCATTGCCTATTCTTCTGGACAATCCTGTATTCACTTGTCTTCCTGATATCTTAGGTTCGTCTTATGCTCGTCCTTGCTCCAGCAGCATGCATCATGTCTGGAATTGCTCTGTCTCAAGCTTTTGATGTTTTCACGGGATCCATCAAATATCAGTTAGGTGGATCGTCTGATACCAAAGATGATGTAAGTATGCTTATCTCTCCACTTTATTCTCTCGGATAAATCATTTGTGCTAGCCAAGTTTGAAAAAAATGGTTTGTGTTTAAACTGTTAGGCAGAGGGCAATACTTCCGCGAACAATGCCCCAAAAGATGATGCTTCTGCTGGTAAGACTGACAAAGGTGAAGAAACTGTAAAAGAGCGGTCTTCAAAAAAGGGCAAGAAGAAAGAGAAAGAACCTGCTGATAAACCTTCTGTTAAGTCCAAAATTAAGAAGAAGGCTCTTGTTTTGCCGCTTGAAGCTTCTATAGTTGCGCTTCTTCTCCTTATAATGTTGGGTGCTTTCTATGTGGTAGGCATACTTTATTTTACTCACAATTTAAGGTCCCATCTTTTACAGTTAGTTTAGAGGGTAAATTTCATATGATAAGACTTCCAAATGAATTACTTTTGTTTTGTAGATTCACTGTGTTTGGGCAGCTGCAGAAGCATATTCAGCTCCATCAATAGTGTTGACATCCCAATCACGCGATGGCCTACACGTCTTTGATGATTTTAGAGAGTCTTATGCATGGTTAAGCCATAACACTGATGTGGATGATAAGGTAAGTTTTATTTTTTTTTTTGACAAAAACATGTCAGTTCTTACTTTCTAGATCCCTCTTAAGTTTTTTTTTTGGTAGAGGCACAAGCTATCTTTGGTAATTAAAAAACAAAATCATGTAGGTTGCATCATGGTGGGACTATGGTTATCAGACGACAGCTATGGCTAATAGAACTGTTATTGTTGACAACAACACCTGGAATAATACTCATATTGCAACTGTTGGCACTGCAATGTCCTCTCCAGAAAAGGCAGCGTGGGAAATTTTCAACTCCTTGGATGTGAAATATGTTCTTGTCGTCTTTGGTGGTATGCTTTTGGCTCATAACATTGTAATCTTGTGTATTATATAATTTCTGAAATATATTCCCTGATTGGTCAATCATTTCGTCAGGTCTTATTGGTTACCCAAGTGATGACATTAACAAGTTTCTGTGGATGGTGCGTATTGGAGGCGGTGTCTTTCCACATATAAAGGAAGCTGATTATCTGGTATTTTGTTTTGTTTTGTTCGGCTTTAACAGCAAGTTTTGATGGCTCAATAACTTTGAATCTAAACCTAGTTTACCTATTAATTGCATTGCTAAGAGAGATGGGCAATACCGGATTGATTCGGAGGCCACTCCAACAATGTTGAACTGCCTTATGTACAAGCTCTCTTACTACAGGTATGATGCTTTCTTATAATTATAACATTGAACTCTGTTTACAAGGCTGAGTTTATTTTTTAATTCGTCAGGTTCGTAGAGACAGATGGTAAAGCTTATGATCGGGTAAGACGAACAGAAATTGGAAAGAAGAATTTTAAGCTCACACATTTCGAAGAGGTGAGATCTAGATTCATTACTTAAAAACAGAGGATGGGTTGATTGAACATAGATTGTGGTAAAATGTGACTGGTTTTGTCATCAGGTTTTCACAAGTCACCATTGGATGGTTAGGATTTACAAGCTGAAACCTCCCAAGAACAGGATTCGTGGTAAAGCAAAGAAGCTGAAATCAGTAAGTACCTGAAAAGAAATTGTGATCATAGTTAAATTAGGTATATCAATGTTAACGTGGGTGTTGTTTTGTTTTCAGAAAACAAGCTCTGGATTGAGTTCTAAATCAGTGAAGAAGAACCCTTGGGTGTAGAGAGTTTTAAGTGTTGGATTTGGATGGGTGAGTTATAAACTCTTAGGTCTATCTTTATTCTCGAGTAAGTTGTTGCAGACACAGTCAAGTTTATGATGTAGGATTCGTAACAATTTTGTTAAACTTTGTTTGGATCTTGTTAAGGAACATTTCATGTTTATTATGGAGATTTACAAGTATGGTACCCAACCCAACATAAAAAATACAAATTCGAAAAAGCTTCAGTGTGAGTTCTTAAATATTCACTGATCGCCGAGAAAAAAAATAATTATTCATTTGAGCTGTTTATTTTTTTTATGTAAACCACAATTTTTATTATACTACCGCAAAATTACAAGGTGTACTTAACAACATAAGATATCTGGTTTTTACGAGCATTCTTAGACATTACATCTTCAAAGAGTATTCTAGGCACATATTCAAAAGAGTATTGGTTTCTAGTTTTACAACTATGTAGAATATCTCTTTCTTCTGCATTTGAGCTGTTTAATAATCTATTAAAATTGAGTCCGACTTAGTAAAATATTCCCAAAAAAAACTATTTGAAACCTAAACAAATTAGCATTTTTTTCTAATGTCAACGCATATATTAATTGCATTTTATGACAATAAATATATTCGTGACTAAACATATACCATTACCAAACATAAACTATTGATTATGGGAAGTCAAAACATAAAAAAAAGTTAAAGTCTCCAGATAACATCAACTCGTTCCCTAACTAATCTACATGTTTACATGAAGATTTAAAAAAAAAGTAAAGACAAGTAGTAATATTTGTTAAAACACGAATGGAACCATCTGTATAATATGCTTATGCTTCGTGCACGAAGGACACCAGATAGGTTTCCATTATATTTTCTATTAGGAAAAAAAAAGTCATAATTTTTATAAGAGTTGACAAAAAGTTGTCAACAGATTATATATCCTCGCTACGGAAGCAAATACGTTTATCACCAAATTATTATACGCAACCACAACTATTCAAAACAAGATAATAATGTAAAAACTATACTAGTTATAACATCAGATAAAATGCCAATTTAATTCGAGGTTTTATCATATATATGTTGGATAAATGATTTGTTAACATCTCAGTTTTATATTAATAATTTAATATTAAGTGTTTATCGAATTTTAAATTTGTTTTATTATAAATGTTGTTTTGTATTTATAATGCAGTATTTTTTTCTTTTTTGCAAAATTTCGAGTATTACTTAGGACAGAAGCCTATAGATATACGTGGACCTGTAAAAAAGGATTGTTAGGTGTTTTATGGATATGAATCTAATATAAAGCACGTCTCTGTGAGAAAAAGTCATAAACTGAAACATACATAAACTTTAAAATATTTTTACGTTCGTGAAAGCCTAAAAAAATGCCAATAACGTACAAATACTATTTCATATTACATATATTTTAAAACTTATTTTAACAATTAACATTATAATGAGCTATTGCTAACTATACATTTTGAATCATACTTTTATAATATTAATATAAAATTCAAATAAACAATAACTTTAAAAGTCACACCTATGTAGCTATATAAAAAGTCAACGTTGACCTTTGGGAGCATATATGCCTTTAAAAACAAAACACTGCTCGTATAAACTCATAAGACATGTTTGGATGTTTGAAGACAAAGAAAAAATCAAGTGAAAGAGAAGTCTATTGAGACAAATTCAATTACATGTAGCAAGTAACAATGACTTGAATAGGCCTTGGCAAAAACAAACAAATAAATATTATGACTCTTCCTTGAGAAATATATTATGTAGTGACATGAACGATCTTATAAGTTCAGGAACTAAGTAGAGTTTTTATCATATTAAGATATTCGTATAAATCTATATATTACATACTATATAATACATAATATACATGTCTAGATCCTAATATAATGTGTATGCACTTAGGAATTAGGATACTTGAGTCTTATCGTTTTGTTATTTATTTAGACAAATAACTTGCATTTTAGTTATACGATTGATCAAGAGTCATGTTAAAGAACTAATCGGAAAAATATAATGATGTCGTGGTTGATTAAATAAAATATTATGAAACCACTCTCTATATATTTATATTCGTTATTATGTATATTTAATAAGATTACTTTAATACATAATATAAATAATTAAGTAGAAAATACTCAAAAATAAATGAATAAAAAAAAACAAGTTGTATAGAGATGTTTTAAATGTATGTTATCAAAATTTTAAGGAAATATTATTTAGTAGTAAATTAATGAAAAATAAATTAATCTAATAATTATCTGGTAAATATAATTTAAATGTTATGTAAAAATGAATTACTTTTTTGGATTGAAAATAAGTATGTCCAATTGCCCAACATGGGGCAATAATGAATTAGTTATGTAATATATAATATAATATTTATATTCAAACTATTAAAATTTAATTCTCTAAAGAAATTTTCTTAAGTATAGAAGGATTATTTTTTAAAAGGCTTCTTATCTTTTTGTTTAAAAATTGATCATATTGGATAAAGCAAAATCAATGTAGTTGACTAGTTTGTGCTAGTGCATCAACAAATATTTACTTCTTATCTATCTACCTATATAATGAAAGCACAAGTTAAGATATGTTTGAACAGGTTAAAGCATCTACAATAGAGCTTTCTCAAATAACAGATAAACAAATATTAATATAAAATTAAAAATATTTTTGAATGAATTTATCTACTCTTTAATAAACTCATCTAATTTTATATTAATAATTAATAATATCTATTTTGTAAATATTCATGTGAGAAATCTGAAATGGGGATGTTCTTATTTTGAATTCCAGTTCGAGTTATGGAAACAATTAAAGTAAATCATATAAATTTCTAAAATAGCATATAGTACAAATAATATATTGTGACAATGTGACATATATATATATATATATATAGTTTTTTGGGATAAAAAATTTCTTTTGTTTTCTTCTCGTTAAAATTTACAAATGCTCACCCCCAAAAAAAAAAATCATTACACCACAACAATAATAAATAATAAATAAAACAAGTTAAAACCATTGTATTGATGTCAGTCAGCAGCGACAGTGACAACATAGACTAATGGATCCGATGAAGAGTCTCCATTACTATGCGCTGTTATAACCACATCAACGTTTTCAGTACACGTTAGTTTCCTTGCTCTCTTTGTTTCCCTTTCCCAATCTGTAGTACCCACAACATAAAGCATCATTGCTGCACAACATATCTGAGCCGCGAAAAGACCTAACCACAGCCCACAAAATCCATAAGCTGCCCAAAACGTTAGTCCAACCGCAACAGGTGTTCCAACCAGATAAAACGCTCCTAGGTTTATGTTTGCTGCCATCGATGGCCGAGCAGTTCCTCTAACGACCCCGCAACCTACTGTTTGCGGACAGTTTCCGAGCTCGCATAGTCCAAGAATTGGCAGGGCAGCTGCGGTTAGTTTGATGATATCAATGTCATTTGTGAAGATCCGTCCCCAGACATCGCTTACGCCCCAAGCAAATGCAGATGCGGTCATACCCATTACACCGGCAAAGGAAACTGCTACTATTGCTGATAACCTAGCCGTGTTTGGCCGGTTTGAACCGAGTTCGTTGCCTACGCGAGTGGAGACAGCAAACCCTAGAGAAGATGGGAAAATGTAAAGCAACGACGTCGTTTGGATAAGAATGCCCATTGCAGCCACTGGAGTTTTAGGGTTTATGAGTAAACCACATAGAACGGTCATGATCTCGTACCACCACCACTCTAGGCATACACCAACGCAGCTAGGTATAGCTAGGCTGATCAGTGGACCCCAGTCTTTAAAACACTCCGAACTGGGGCTGGTCCACGTTTTCTCGTGTAGACCGTTCTTCCAAACGTGGGACACAAGGAAAATGACAACAAAGAGATTTGAAGCGGCTGCAGCCATTGAAACGCCGATGAAACCCCATCCGAGGTAAGAAACGAGGAAAAAATTGATGGGTATGTGGAAGATGGTTCCAGCGAGTGTTGCTACGGTTAGTGGAGTTGTGATACCTTGTGCTCGAAGGTATATACGAAGAGGGTGAAGAAAAGAATTGGTGAGCAAATCAGGAATAGAGCAAAGTATATATGTTTGAGCCAACGATGAGATACTTGGATCTTGATGGAGATAGATCATGATCTTCCCCAAGTTAAGCCATAGAGCAACGATTACTAACGAACTAGTAAGTAAAAAAAGAACAGTTCGTTGAAGAGTTAGAGACAGGAGTTTAGGTTTGTTAGCTCCAAAGGCTTGTGAACAAAGTGGGTCCATGCCAAGTGCAAGACCTGCCAGAACTGAGTAGCCAGTGATATTAGCAAAGGCAATAGCTAAAGAACCACCAGCTAGCTCTAGTTCACCGAGATGACCAAGAAAGAGCATAGAGATAGCTGAACGAGTGTAGAGGATAAGGGCGGCAAGAATTGTTGGAAAGGCTAAGGAGAAAAGAGCCTTTGCCTCGGTTTTAAGCTCAGTGATGGTCGGGAAAATGCTGGTAAAGCTTTGCTTTTCCAGGTCCATTTTCGAAAGAAGATTTGAGTAACTAGAAATGTTTTGAGTTTCCATAAATCTATGAAGGAAAACACAAGACTTCTTTACCAAAAAGAAAACACAAGATGATTAGTGTTTTGTGAATATAATTCTCTAAGCAGAAAGCTTCTCCTTATATAATACCAAAAGCTATATCCCATCACGATCTCCTCTGAAGTAGTCAAATGGTTTATTAGTGGACCTTTTATAAAATATATAATGTCAAATCTTAAATTATAGATTGACTATTTTTTATTATATAAAAATAATAATTACGTAAAGACACTTTTTAAAAAATGTGTTGAGAAAATAGGCTTTATAGGGTTGTAATTAAAATACTTTTTCTTTGGATTTATAAGGTTGGACACTTGGATTTCCTTTTAATTAATTAGAGTTTCTTTAATAGTGAGAAAATCCCTATTTGTATTATAAAATTTTAACAGTTCATAAAATACTCTAATCAGAAATGCATATTTTGTTAAAACAAAATCTTTTAGAATTGAAAGTTTTTGGTTAGAAGGAGTTAATGTTGGCTTGGTTCTAGTTTATCTAATTAATTAAAATTTTTTTAATAAATGTATAAATCTTATCCTTGAAATTATGTGTAATATACTAGTTAAGAAAATCACATATTCATGATTTAATATTAATGAAATGCATATCATATCACTGTAGAACTCCATGTGCCATTTTTTACTATAAATTATAAACATTTCAATAATATTAAAATTATATATACGTGACTCAATTAGATTTTAAACTAAATAATCTGTATATAATTAATATTTATTTTCATCTTCTTAATTATATGAAGTTAACTTATAAATATATAGTAAGATGTACCAAAAATCCAATATTATGAAAATACTTCTGAAAATTTGAAAGTTCTGAATTTTTAAAGTTTATATTGGCATTAATTCTAGTTTATCTGGTTATGTATAAAACTTGACAAAATTATAAATAAATTATCAATTTATGAATATTTTTTCTTACAGAGTTTTCATGAGCGTTTTACAAAACCAAGAACCATAGAACAGAACTAACAAAATAAGAGGGGTGGGCCCCAGAGAAAGAGCAGAGAGAGTTAGGGGTCCAACAGTGCAGAGGCTTCACAATATGCAATTTTCTTTGCAATATTTGATATTAAGGGATATACTGGTTTTCCCACAATCACCCGCAGCGTTTGCAGACGATTGCGATTATCAATATTTTGTAAAAATCATAAAAATTATTTTATATCGTTTTAAAACGCTTAAAATCGTTAAATTTAAAAAGTTCTATTCCGCGAACGTTTGCAGCGGCGGACGGTTGCGTTTATTAAAAATAGTTTTAAAAAAATATTTTTATACAATTATATTCTCTAAAACAATTAAAAATATTAAATTCAAAAATACTTATAAATTGAGCTAAACTTTTAAAATAATTAAAACATAAATAGATAAAAATATTTATTTTATTATTTAAATCAGAACAAAATTTAAATCATAAAATAAAATAACATCATAACAACTATAAAAATAAAATATTTTAAATACCAAAATAAATTAGATATATATATTTTTAATATATTACTGAACAAATATAAATATACATCGTAAAATAAAATATTTAAAATATCAAATAACTTAGTTATATATCTTTCATTAATAAACTATTAAACTAGTATATAAGTCAAATCATAGAAATCATAATATAATAAAAAATTAAGTCAAACACTTTAAATTTAATTCACAAAATGATTGTTACTCTTCGATTTTTTAAATTATAAGTTATTATATGTTTCTATGATTTATAATTCAATTAAAATTAAATAGATTTTTTATTATTTTATTTTCATGATATTTTATGAACAATTTATTATTTTATAATAATAGTAAGTTTTATAAATTTATACCTTATTAGTATTATATATTATATATTTTTAGTGATTTTTAGTTTAATCGTTATTTTATCCGCTGATTAACCAGTCACAAATTTGCCGCAAACGCTTAAGTTTTTTACTGTTAAACCAGTCGTTTAAACCGCTTAATAATGCTTAAAACCGCAACCATTCACTTCCATAAACTTCCGCAATCTCAACCGCACCCGTTGCATTTAGACCAGTTAATCCCTAAATATGTTATACATTGTTATAAATAATATTTTATTATTTTTTGGTTTAGTGGCTTTAATATCTCCATTAACAACGTACGATGCTGGATTCGAATCTCATATATATGGGTGATGAATTTCAGAGTTAACCATCGTTATACCATGTGACATTATGCTATTATTTCAGAAGTAACATTTGTTTTCATTTTTTGATATTGAGTAAATTGAAACATATAACCAAAAATTATATATTTTGTAAACTGTATAACTCTTAAATTGAAAGCTCTGGTTCTTCATATGGCGTAATTGTTGCCGTTAATTCTAGTTATCTGATTAACTATAGAGATTAATAAAAAATATATTATAAATATTATCTTAAAAGTATGTGCAATATATTATAGGAGACCTCATGCCATTTTACTATAAAATTATATGTATTTTAATAATATTATAATCTTAAACATGCACTTTTGTAACTAAGTTTCAAATTAGACTTTTATATAACATTTTTTCATCGTAGTAAGACCTGAAATTTACTCCCCAAAACAGTTTATTTGTAGAAAAAACATCTATTAAAAATTGAAAATTCTAGTTTGTAAGTTATTGTTATTGTTTTCATCGATACGTTTGAAATATATTAATTATTTGAAACGAATTATCCAGACAAAATAGCAATATTATTTTAACATCAACATGTTTTCTCTTGAATAAGATTTTAATCAAGATGAACTCATAACAGGTAACAGCAATAGGCTTTGTCTTTCTTAACGGCAATATGTTTTTTTTTATATATTGCAGACGAAAAATATTATTTAATCGAAATTTACTCTATGTGATATATATATCACCCATCCCAAATATATTATGATGTCATACGAACCAAACTACTCACTTAGTTTCATCTCGAATTCACAGCTACATCTCTTGGACCAGCTTGTCTCATTAACTAGCAAACAAGGTGAAGACAAAGCTATGATTATATACATTTTCAAACCATAATAGGAACACAGAAACCATAAGTTATTATAAATAGTTTAAATAACAATTTTATAAACCTGAAAATATGTCTCAAACTTTGCACGGAGTTCACCGTGCTCCTTCTTAATATCATGCACTGCTGCTTTTATTCTTCAAAAGTAAATATTTTAATTGTAAAAACTATATATTAAAAAAATCTTGATTTATATCTTAACTTAGATGAGTAACATGTTATCATGTTAGGGAACTAAAAATATAAAATGAAAAGAACGTGCTTACCCTTGTATGTTGCCAGCTTGGAGATATGTCTTTGCCTTCTCAAGTTCTTTATAAACTTTGATGGCACCAATACTGTATTAGAATTGTCAAAATTTATATTTCTTATTGTAAAGTTATTATTTATATTTTAAAGTACATTGCAAAAATAATAAAAATAATATGACTAGCCTGGCGCTGCTGCTTTGTAACCGTAGAATGCATTTGGTAATCATGGGTACCTCTACTGGCTCTCGCTCCCTTGTTTCAATAAAATCAACGTAACTTTAAAATTAATCATATGTTAACTCTTAGCTGTTAATATATATGTATGTCTGGTCCAGTCCAGCCCAGCCCAGTATTTCATATGGCCCTAGGCAACAAGTTCTATTGGGCCTTAAATAAAAATTGGCATATACTAATAATACACATACGAACAACAACACACAAATTGTACCATTGCATTATATTTCTCATAATATACTTAGGATATTTAGAAAACCCTTGTATTATATAAGTTTTAGATTTTTAATATTGACATGTATGTATAATATGATCATATTGATTTCATATGGTGTGACTAGAGAGATATGAAACTCACAATTCATATTCCAAAGAAGCAATAACATTAGGAGAGTCTCTGAAATAGAGAGTTATTACTTCTACAATAAAGTTAGGGTTTTTGTCACTCTCCAATGCCTCTATCTGAGTATACTGAAGATCCAGGTACCCCTGTATCAAGTATACAAAACATAATTATCAAAACATAAATGTTCAAAACATAAATAAAACAATTGCTTTGTGTAAATCCATATATGCTTATGTGTGTACTCCTTCTGGTTCCAAAAAAATGTCACTTAGGGGGTGTATTGAACTTAAGATTTGAAGAGATTTGAAATCCAACGATATTTGAGATAATTTGGTTGAATTTAAATAAATTTGGAATTTTGTTATAAAATTCTATGAAATCTCACCTAAAACCATGAGATTTTGATCTTTGTATTTTTAACTAAGAAATCCTCTGAAATCCCAACTGAAAATTTTAATTCAAATCCTTATATTGTTTTCAATAACAGTGGATTTCATGGTACTTTTAAAAATCATTGTTTTAATAACACTAGATTTCAATAACTATTTTAAAATTCATGTTTCAATAACACATGATTTGATATTTTAAATCAAATCTCATCAAATCATAAGTTCAATACATCCCCCTAGACATTTTTCACACAAATTAAGAAAAGTATATAAATTTTTTTTATACCTCTTATTAATACACTAAACAAAATTCTCTCTCCGATTAATAACATCAAATAATAAGGGTAAACAAAAGATTTAATATACAAAACTGTATTGAAAAAATAAAATAACATTCTTTTGATAACAAGATTTAAGTGCCAGAACGTGACTCTTTCGGAAACAGAAGGATTATTAGTTTGAAATTTACTAACCTCGTCAAAAAAAGTTTGTCTCATCTCTTGAACTTGTTGATACAAGGATTTGATCTCCATTTTAAATAAAATATATTTGGAAATAAGTTTTTGTAAGATAATGAAGAACAGTTTAGGGTTTAAAAGAGGGGAAAACAATGTTTGCATGTATATAAAGACAATATAAACTCACGTAATTTAATGAGAATGTCTTATAGCAACCTCTTTTTCATGTTTTTTTTTTAATTGTATATTTGTTTGAAGCAAATTAATTTTAAATCAAAAACATTTTCCATAGAGATTATATAACTTGTTATTTTTTTGACAGCATATAACTTGTAAGTAATCTTATTTCCCAAGTAATAATATCCGCGTTTTTTAATTAAAAAAGTCTGATACCAAATCTTAGAAACATAAAGACATAATCTGGAAACAATAATAAAATTAAACAGTTGAATCCTATATTTAGCTGAGCTGCAAAATTATTTAAAGATTTAAATTGTATTGTGGGTTAAAACTTGTAAGTTCCTATATTAATTAGTATCCGTTAAATTTATTAACTTGTAAAAATTATCGTTTAACTTTTTTTATATCACTTATGTATTCATATAATTTTTATTAGAAACTGATTTCATTTCTACTGAAATTGGAAAAAGAAAATATACAAATGTCTTTTATACGACCAAAATCCTTGTCTATTATAATTGCAAAATAGTGAATTAGTAGTAATTTAGTACTAAACTAGGGAGCACTGAAAAATATATATTCCATCCATCTTTAAAAGTTTAATTTTCGTTTTTCTTTTCATCTTGATTTACAAAATTTGAATTTCGAGATATTTTTACATTTTATTAAGTAACTATACATTAAAAAAAACATTGACTAAAAAGTAACCAAATTTATAAAATTACTGTTGGTTCATAGTTATTGAAAATTGTTTAAAACTAAACATTTATTGTTTTTAATTAATATATGTACAAACATTTTTTGTATTTTTATCAAAAAAACAAATATTTTTTTTTCTTTTGAGAAACTCATTAATTTATAAGTAATTGTTCTCTTGCATTTGATATACTATATAGTTTTCCTTGATAGCAAATATTTTCTTGTGAACTGAAATAATTTCTCGGAATCTCCAATCATAATAGAACCCAGCAGAATTCAATGATGATTGGCTCACTGACAGTAATTCAAACTCTAAAATGCTAAAGTAGTTTCAGATTATTCTGCTTAGTCATGGGCGTTCGGAATCGCAGAAGCCACTGTATAAGACCAAATAAGAAAGTCGGTTCGGTTCGGTTTTAAAAAAATTTATTCGGTTCGGTATAAGTCTA
Source organism: Leavenworthia alabamica (assembly GCA_000411055.1). Lineage (NCBI taxonomy): Eukaryota > Viridiplantae > Streptophyta > Magnoliopsida > Brassicales > Brassicaceae > Leavenworthia > Leavenworthia alabamica. The sequence goes on from KE156314.1 coordinate 48,088, forward strand.
AATCAAACACTCCAATCGGTTTTATTCGGTTCGATAAAAAAACATTATAGCAGAACTTATAAACCTATATAAAAACAAAACTGAATACCAAAAATAAACAAATTTGTACCTGAAATTTCATAACAAAGATACATTGTTTTACATTTGGATTCAACATCGTTTTAGAGACCAAAACATATCCATCAAAGCTGTTTACAGACCAAAACACACATTGTCGGTTAACAAATAACAAATTTAACACACAGTTAATAACACAACAACAATTTAACGTACAGTTACTAACAAACAATGATAAATAGTTAACAAATTTTAACACACATTGCTGGTTTTACTAATATTATTAATTTAGGATTCAAATCACTCTAAAATTTAGAGGTTTCAAATTTAATAACACAAATAACATAATAGAAGTGATATTGTACTGTTAATTGAACTAATTTACACACAAAAATTCGTTCAAATTTTTAAATTTAGGGGAATATGTTTTCATTGTTAGATTAGTATAATATAAGCCACAATCAACCATAATATTGAACTAATTTTAAGAAAATATGAGATTAATGTTCTAAAATAAAATTTTGAAATTAGGGCTTCAAATAAATTCGGAGATTTTCAAAATCGTTACCAGATCCAAGATATATATGACCTAAACTAATCAAATGCATATATAAGTAACGATTTTTAGTTTAGAAATTAAAAAAATTAGGGTTCTAGAAAACAAACTGTCTTATCACTTTCAAAAAAAAATTGAACTTTAAATGATGCACATAAACTAGAGATTAACTAAGAATCAACTAAACTTACAAGTATGGTGCTAATCGAGCTCAGAATCTAATCGAGCTCAGAATCTGTTCGCTGGAGTTTAAAGGGTTTCAATCTCCAAAATCACCTTCCAGAGACAAAATACGAGGAGAGATTTTTTTTTGTGAAATGAGTTAATGCCTTTGGTTTGGGTTGCTGTGGGTTAGTTTTACTAAACCTAAGTAAATTTTTGGTTAAAATCGGTTTATATCGGCTATCAGCACTGAACTGTTTAAACCAAAAACCGTTTCCAAATTTTATTTCTCCCAATTGGTCATAATGTCTTATCCGGTTCTCCAATTAATGTGTTGTTCGGTTGGTAATACAACGAGTTTTAACCTAAAATAGACTGCAAGTATACAATCAATCACAGTAGTATTTGGGGATCGAATCCTCGGAGAACAACGGTTTACGCAATGATCCTACAGTTCTTTCATCAAGGTAAGACAGATTATAAAGATTTTTGTTGTAATGTTTTGTATCTAAGCAACTACAAGATTGTATAAACGTTTTTAAACTATGACTGTAAACACTAGGCACTAGGAAACTCGGGAATACGATTTCAGAGAATCAAACTACTATTCAGGATCACGTTTAACTCACATCAGACTCGAACAGAATCGACCTATCATACTACTTCCGTAACTATGATAGCTAATGTTTAGAATCCGAGCGTCTAAGCTTCCGCTTGATCTCGGCAATACTAAACATGCATTTCCTATTGGTTCGATCAGTTTACTGATTCCTAATACTCAACTTCTATTGGTTTAGAACATATCCGCATCATCTAAGCTAATTCCAGTGATTCGCAAAATTGCGGAATGAGAATCTAGCCTAATATGTTCCAAATCAATGATCAAGTGAATTAGAGTGATAATCACAACATAGATGATGATGATAATGATGATGATGATGATGATGATGAGGATGATGATGATGATTACATGATCTAGTATCCTATTTGAGTTCAATTCCCTAATCTAATCCATAGAACCCTAGCAATTGGACTACTCACACATCATCAACACAAGATCAAAGCACAAAATCAATGAAACAGAGATCATATCAACAATCAAATTGAAATTGAGATTAAGGATTGAAAAAACTTCTCCAAATACAAATCAATCTTCTAGAGAGAAATCAGAGCTCAAAATCGCCCTCCAATATTTTAGAAAGAGAAAAACTAATGTTAAAATGAATTAAAACCGTTTTAAAATCTAAAAAATTAGCAACAGAGTCTGTTATTAAAACGTGGCTCGAT
>KE156314.1:62807-85099 GCA_000411055.1 Leavenworthia alabamica
TTCAAAGTTGGATCTTCGATCATGGTATCACCAAATATTAGTGAAGGCATGTGATGTCCCAAAAACGGCCTTCAGGACTCATGATGGTCACTACGAGTTTTTAGTAATGCCTTTTGGCCTTACTAATGCACCTGCTACCTTCCAGTCCTTGATGAATCAGATTTTCCGACCATACCTCAGGAAATTTGTGCTGGTGTTTTTTGATGATATCCTGGTGTATAGCAGGAACCTGAGTGATCACCAGAAGCAGTTGGAGTTGGTACTACAATTGTTACTTAAGCACCAGTTATATGCTAATAAAAAAAATTGTTAGTTTGGCAGTCCTCAGGTGGAATATTTGGGTCATATCATCTCTGCCCAAGGAGTATCTGCAGACCAGGCTAAGATTCAAGCTATGATTGAGTGGGCTGAACCTACTAACCTGAGGGAGTTGAGAGGGTTTATGGGGTTAACTGGCTACTACCGGAGGTTTGTGAAAGGATATGGGGAAATTGCCAAGCCTTTGACTGAATTACTAAAGAAGGATCAATTTAAATGGGGAGCAGCTGCATCTGAGGCTTTCCAACAATTGAAGACTGCTATGACCACAGTTCCTGTGCTAGCCCTTCCTGATTTCTCAGCCTTGTTTGTAGTGGAATCTGATGTTTCAGGGACAGGACTGAGGACAGTATTAATGCAGAATAAGAGACCTATTGCTTATTTTAGTCAAACATTGACTGACAGACAGAGGATGAAGTCAGTGTATGAAAGGGAGCTAATGGCCAGTGTGTTTGCCATTCAGAAGTGGAGGCATTACTTACTGGACAGGAGATTCATGGTCTGTACAGATCAGAAAAGCTTGAAGTTTTTGTTGGAGCAAAGGGAAGTTAATTTGGAGTATCAGAAGTGGTTGACCAAAATATTGGGGTTTGATTTCGAAATACAATACAAGCCGGGGTTGGAGAATAAGGCAGCAGATGCTTTATCAAGAAAATGTATGGTGTCATCATTGTTCTCTCTTACAGTTCCAGCAGCAGTGCAATTGGAGGAGATTTGTGGGGAAGTGGATAAGGATGCAGAGTTACAGAAATTAATTGCTGAATTGCAACAGGATGCTAACTCTCATCCAGATTATAGTTGGGTGCAAGGAAGGCTGCTGAGACAGGGGAAGTTAGTTATACCAAGTGGATCTGCATTGGTGGGATTGATTATGCAAGAGTTTCATGATGGTAAGATGGATGGTCATGGAGGAGTGCTAAAAACACAGAAGAGAATTAGGAAATTATTTTATTGGAAGGGGATGATATCTGATATCAGGAGACATGTAACAAGCTACCAGATTTTTCAGAGGCACAAATACTCAACTCTAGCTCCTGGAGGATTACTGCAGCCTCTGCCAATTCCAACTAAGGTATGGGAAGATCTCTCTTGATTTTGTTGAAGGGTTACCTGTATCTGCTGGGAACAATGTGGTGTTGGTAGTAGTGGATAGGTTGACCAAATATGCACATTTTATTGGTATGAAACATCCCTTTACTGCTCCTAGTGTGGCAAGTGTGTTTGTACAGGAAGTGGTTAGATTACATGGGTTTCGAAGGACTCTTGTGTCAGACCGGGGACAAACTTTTCTGAGTCAGTTTTGGAAGGAGTTGTTTAGATTGTCAGGTACTAAGTTGTGTTTTGGTACAACATATCACCCTCAGTCAGATGGTCAGACAGAGGTTACCAACAGGGGTATGGAGACTTATTTGAGGTGTTATGCCAGTGAACATCCTAGGAAGTGGGCTCTCTATCTAGCTTGGGCAGAATTATTTTACAATTCATCCTTTCATTCAGCAATTAAGATGTCACCATTTCAAGCTTTTTATGGGAGAAAACCTCTAGAGATTGTGAAGTATGAAGATGGGTCAACTATAAATGCTAGCTTGGAAGAACAGTTGAAGGAAAGAGATCAGATGTTAGAGGTGTTACGGGGACAGTTGCATAAAGCTCAGCAATATATGAAGAAGAAGTCTGATGAGCATAGAAGAGAAGTGGAGTTTGAGGTGGGAGATTGGGTATATCTCAAGCTCAGACCTTACAGGCAGAATACTTTGGTTAAAAGGAGTAATGAGAAGTTGTCAGCAAGATTCTATGGACCTTATCAAGTAGAAGCTAAGGTGGGGAAGGTAGCCTACATGTTAAGGTTTCCGGAAGAAGTGAAGATACACAACACTTTCCATGTGTCTCAACTTAAGAAGATGATTGGTGAAGGAGTAGAAGCTGTATCTATTCTGCCACAGCTGAATGCAGATAACATGCTACAGATGGAACCAGAAATAGTGCAGGGGCAGAGAAATAACACCAAAAGTGGACAGGAAGAGTTTTTGATTAAATGGAAGGGTCTACCTGAGCATGAAAGTTCTTGGGAGTGGAAGAAGCACATTCAAAGACAGTTTCTATGATTCAACCTTGAGGACAAGGTTAATTTCAAAGGGGGAGTATTGATACATATGAGAATTCTAGACCTATTCTCTATCATTATAGGAGGAGGAAGAAGAAGAATGGACTTGATATTGCACAAGGTTGATGGGCTGCTACAAACACTTTGGTAAATGGGTACTTACTAAAGTGACTATAGTTAAATAATTAACCCTGCTTAGTATTTTAACCAAGGATCACATGGGATTGTCTATATGATGGGAGGAGAGTACATGAGAATGTTTTATGCATGTTTTGAGTGAAGATTGGGGGAGAGGAGAGACTTCCTTTTAAGTAAACTCTCATTGTAACTCTACTTTTATCAATATATTACACTTTGATCCATTTTTTACATCTAAAACGTAACATTAATTCAGTTATAGAGAGATTAAATTCGGTTTATATTGTCTTAATGAAGCCTGATACATATGAGGCCCATATAAAAGCCTATTTTAAAGCCCAAAACTTAACTAAGAAGCTTATGGTGGGTTATGTCTCTATGGTCTAACACGAATTCCGGAGTTGTGTTCACCGTTCAGTTGAGAAGACAGACGAAAATAAGCAGAATGATAAATCCCATCACTTTATCCCGGAAAACAACAGTTCCGTTCAGTTCTCTTGTGTTTTCCGGTAGAAGGACTCTAAATGAAGCTGTTTTGAGAAGGGCTATTTCGTTTGGTTACAAAAATGGTTCATTGAATTTTGGTCGTATCAATTGGTCTGGGCGTTCTAAGACTGGGTTTGGGCATATGAGTCGGGTCTACTCAGTGTCAGATGGAGGTTCAGGTGGCTCTGGTGGGTTTGGTGGTTCAGGTGGTGGTTCCGGCGGTGGAGGTGAAGGTAGTGGAGGAAACGGAAACAAGTGGTCATTTCTCTCATGGTAAAGTTTCTTTCTTTTCCCATGTTTATACTTATTTCTTGTGTAAAGATGTTTATTTGAAACATAATTAGTTGAAACATACATTCGAGATTTTTATGGATGTTGATATCTGTGGTATTTGATTCAGGTACTTGGCTCTTCTCTCAGATTCTCCTGTTTTGACCAAAGCTGTTACATCAGCACTTTTGACTCTCATTGGAGATTTGATCTGTCAGGTTAATTCTTTTATTGGTGTGCTTGAATCTCTGTAGTTTATCTTTGAAGTTTGGATTCTCAGTTTTCAGGATACATCGATATTTGAATCTGATTATGAAATAAATGAATCATATATGTTTAATCTGCTGTTGCCATGAATGTTATTGGTTGCATCACTTAGAATGGAAGCTAATAGAAATGAAAATACAGGTTAATTATTTACTTTTCTCATATTCTGCTAGCTATGTGTGTTATTGAAAAAGCTTATTGTTGTTCCACTTTGTTTCAGCTTGTAATCAATAAGACCTCATCTCTTGACAAGAAGAGAACACTCACGTTTACTGTCTTGGGCTTAGGGCTAGTCGGTCCAGCATTGCATTTCTGGTATTTCACTGAACCTTTTAACCCTCACTATGTTTTCACATCGTTGCATATACTATATATGTCTGTCTATGCATCTTAACTTTTCTATGTGTTGTATTACTTTTCTGCTATGTTGTTGATTGATGTATCAATTATGCATATTCTCTTCTTACTCCCTGAAATCTCGCAACTCCATTAGGTATTTGTATTTGAGCAAAGTGGTGACAGCTTCCGGATTAACAGGCACGGTTCTGCGGCTTTTACTGGATCAGGTAGGCTTATTTTCCAACCAACAATTCTTTTCCCATCTTACTTCCTCATCAAATTTTGCTTTTTTTTTTGCAGTTTGTTTTTGCTCCTGTTTTTGTTGGAGTTTTCTTATCAGCAGTTGTCACACTTGAAGGGAAACCGTCACATGTCATACCGAAGCTACAGCAGGTTGAATTTAAAACACATTTAAACGTTTATTTATTTCCATGAGATTTGTTTATGCATGGTGAAGTAACTAAAATTTTGATTAAAATTGAATCCATGAATGGTTGGTTGTGTAGGAGTGGACTGGTGCAGTGCTAGCAAATTGGCAGCTATGGATACCATTTCAGTTTCTTAACTTCAGATTTGTTCCACAAAACTTCCAGGTTTGTTACTAAACTATGTGATTTCATGAAATGGGAGAGTGTGAAAAATACAATTTGGTGAAAGATAGATATGCTTCAAACATAACCGACCAAATCTCTGTTTCTCTCTTTATTGCCTTCGTCTCTACTTAGTAGTATAGTTTTTTGACCCCCATCGGATCAGGTTGTTTTTATGTTGAGCATTTGAGACGAAATTACACTAGAATATCATTTTCTCTAGCTTTCAACATCATATCATTAATTGGCTTTGGTGATGACTGATGGAATCAATCAATGTCTTATATATTTGAATTGTAGGTACTTGCGTCGAACGTAGTGGCTTTGGCATGGAATGTGATATTATCATTCAAAGCTCACAAAGAAGTTGTTCCAAAATGAGCAGCAACTGTTGTGATTGTAATCGGCAGAGTTATTGTCTGCTGATGCAAATCGTTTGTTGTGTTTCTAAACGAATTTTTAAAACATTTTTATTTATTAAGGAACAAGCTAAGCTACAGACCTGATTTACAGTTTCCACTTATTTATTAAAAACAAAATCATTCAAAGAAAGAGTAAATCTATAGACTATAATCATGTTAAATAAAAAAAATCTCCGGTTTCTTTTAAACTTCAATGGGAAAATTTTATGATTCACCGGGAATAATCACCGATATAGAATAATAACGATCCTCAACAGTCAACAGAAAGAAAAAAATATTAAAGTTCAAACAGCTACAATAATGGTTAAAGGAAAGCAGCGATTTATATTTAAAAAAGCAAATTAACACAACTCAATTTGTGTGTTTAGTTCTTCTTATCTTATTTCCTCTCAACTCAACAAAGTTTTGTTTGACGATCACATCCCAATTTTCTTTTGAAATTTTGTAATCTGGTTGAGGAAGATCCATGTCATCTGCCAAAAGTAAAACAAATCGACAATCTCAGAGACAAGCTCAAAATGTATCATATAGTATAGCATTGAAGAAAAAGAGTTATAATACCATGACGTGAGGAGCGATCCTAACACAGTAAACAGGGAAACCTGTGTAGAATTTCAAAGGTCCTCCTGCTTTTAAGGTTTTCAATACACAGTCGAGTGAACCTGTGTATGGATATTTCCCCTGAGCATCTGGTTGCATTTTCTGTATTTGAGTTTTCACATAGTCAAATGGTAGACTACAAGCCGCAGCACAGAATCCCGAAACAGCACTTGCTCCTGCAAAAATAAAAAAAAGAAATCAAGAACCCACCAAACTCATACTTTTCGATCCTTGACTCTTAACTACTATCTACATGTATTGAAGGCATTGTTCTGTTCACAGAAAGAAAAACTTAGTGTATGAGAAACTCAGAATAGCATCTTATCTTACCTACGACTGTAGATGTTTCCCCAAGACCAAGATTATCTCTCATGTATTCAGCACTTTGATCATAAGATGCAAGCATTCCCATGTTCAAAGCCATGGCTCTGACTACAGTAGGTCCACAGCCTTTCCAAAGTGCTAAAACTCCTTCATCAGCGCTGATGCGGTAAAGTGCATGGAAGGCATTGGTATAATTCCTTCGCTGGGCTAACGGCAAAGTATTATCAGCTTGCATTCTGATAAGTGCTAGATCGGCTGGACTACCAACACAAGCACCAATTGCACCAGCTGTTAGACCACATAGAGCCTTCTGATACAGTGGTAGTGGTTTCCCATCATTTGCAGCAATTGCTTTTGCAGTCAGCATCCTAATAATTCATAATAACATGAGTACAACAAAGGAAAAATGATGATCTTATTCATATAAGGTAATAAAAATTATTCATTTGGATTGGGTCAAGGTAACCCAGAAATGATTAACTTACTTGAATGATCCAAGACGAGCTGTGGTGTAAGTTGCTTGCCTCAGCAAACCAGCAGATAACCCCTATTGGAAAAATTAACATCAGATAAGCTAAGGAGATATCTTCATAGCAAAAATGAGGTACTTGAGATGAAAGACTGTTATATATGAAATCAATTCTCTGAATAAATGAGACTCAGATCCAGAAATGAAGAAGACATCATACAAAAAATGAAAAACTAAGAAACTGTTCATGAACATCAACACCAAAATATATCAATAATAACAAGTAAGTAATAGGTAGATGCATCAAGTGAGAACTAATTAAAAATCCAGAAAAATAATAATCAAATACCTTGTAGAAGGCACCAACACCTTCATTCTTCAACATGTTAGTGGTCACACTGACTGCAGATCCCTGACCTAATTGAATCCTCACCTTCAACACCAGAAACAAAAGTATTATTTCATTATATTCACATCATTTCAAAATCCTACGAACACAGACTAACAATTGTACATTGCGATCTGTGCTAAAAACATATCAAACCACAACAGTAGGCTCAGATGCGAGTCTAAATTTGTACAGAGAAATGAAATCTGATTATAATTCCCAAAAGAAACAACAGATCTGAGATATAAAAATCCCGAGACTCGGATCTGATGAACAACACATTTTACAAAAATCGCGGATATAATCAGAATCAACAAATCAAGCAATAATTCAACAAACAACGAGCTCCACCTAAATGAATCTTGTGAAACATTTATATACCTTGATCATATCAATCGGCTGGATAACGCAAGTTGCGAGCATACCAGAGGCACCGCCATTGACGAAGGGCTTAGCAGTAGTCCAGACACTAGGTAGAGCTTTCTTCTCCTCCGCCATCTCTTTTTCGTACGGACTCAAACGGAAAGAGAATGAGAGATTCGGCGGAGAAACTCGTTTGGTGGAGAAGGAGATGTAGAAGCTAAGCTTGGGGTTGTGGCCTTTATATATCAAGAGTTAACTGGACTAACCAGTACCAAACCCTTAAATTTATTTTATTTTAACCTTTTTTGTATATACTCTGAAATTGATTAATTTCGACTTCATATTATATAAACGCAATCCTAAAGTATTTATTACGAGTTTATTTGAATCTTTTTTCGATATTTTAGGATTTTTAACTATAAATTTGCGTTCGCTTCTATTTTTACTTAAGTGATTTAAGTTGAAAATTAGTGAGTTTGTCTGGTCCAATATAATTTATAATTTATAGTCCTAGTTGAATTTATTTCAACCGTTTTTTGGCATTTTGTAAACTAGTGGACCAGTAGAATTGTATTCTGATGCAAATTGATAGATATATGCCAAGTGTCGCGAACTGTTCATGAACAATAAGAGATGATTTAGCATAAGGCCCATGATCGGCCTTTTTCAAATCCCATCATTTGCTTTGCGGCAATCATGTGTTCGTTAGAATGTCAAAGATGTAGTAACTTGGACGACAACGCATATGGAGACGTGGTGTCTCAACTTGAATTTGGAATTGGTGTTGTAAAGGATGTGGTGTCAGTGTTGTATCATGTATGTGTATAATTGTTCAATAATATGTGAGTTTAAAGTTTAAATCAATCAAAATTAAGTGTGCATTATATATAGATTATAGTAATTCTAACATGTCCGATAAAGATGTGGTGGATAATCTAATTATACATCTTGTTCAAAAACTGATACATTATTTTACTGACACGTACCATCAACTAGGGCGCTATTGGCCACTAACCACTCGCTCGCCAGCCGCTCGGGCTCCGCGTTTCAAGTTCGTTATCCTAACCGTCCCCTCTGCTCCACCGGGTGCCTGGCCCCTTCTTCTATCTTATCTACTGCCTTGCTCCTCGGCTCCCTACAGCTCCAGCCGCTCGCTGTAATAGCTTGCTTCTCGGGTGGCTCGCACCCCGGGTGGTGCGGCTGAGCCAGAGTGGGCTCAACAGTCGGCCTATGTTTCCGGGCGCACGCGTAAAGGCATGATTAGTTCCACAAATCTCACTGCACTGACCATAGTAAACTCCTTCTCGTTGTACCAAAATAGAGATTTGATTTAAACGACCAGGTACAGCATCACATTTGACACCTGAGGAAGGTACAGCCCAACTATGAGGTACATCAGCAGATGTTACAATAATACGTAGATGAGTTTTGGCTGGTACAACCACTCTATTGTCCACTTCTAATAAACGTAATTGACCCAATTCTAGATCTTCTTCTGGAATCATATAACTGTCAAAAGTGAGNATTTGTTCCTAATTTTAAACCAGCACTATCTTTAAAAAATTATCTTTCTAAAGAATTATATCAATACTATCTTCTTTTCTCCTATGCAAGCTTTCTCTGCAAAATTTTTTTCTTTTCTAATCTATATAGTTTTTAAAAATTATATATTTTTTTCAAATGATTCAAAAAAATTTTTTCTATTGAATGTATATATTATATTTTTGTAAAATTTAAAAAACCAAGAATTTTAATGGTGAGTTTTGATAATCTCTCAATTTAAGGTTTTCTATATTGAATAATATTATTTGTAGAGATACATGAACATATATACACCTTGAAGGAAATAAATGAGAGAATATACAGTAGAATAAAACCCCTTGATTAACTCTATGAATAATACCAAATGAGATACGGTATTAACTCTATACGCCTCCGCAAGACGGACGGCCACGCGAGAGTCCGATCTTGGAAGAGTTTGTTTCTAGTAACTGGCGGAAGATAGGCTTGGTCAAAGCATCCGCAAGCTGATCTTTGGATGATACATGTGATACATGGATGACTCCTGACTGAACAAGCTCTCTAATGAAGTGATAAGCTAGTGCAACATGTTTCATTCTTGAATGAAAAACAGGAATAGCACTGAGGTAGGTTGCACCGATGTTGTCGCAGTATATTACAGGTTGTGTTGTAGATTTGATGCCTAGTTCTTCCATAAGTGATAACATCCAACACAACTCTGAAGCTGTGTCTGAAACGGCTCTGTATGCTGCCTCTGCGGAGGACCGTGCAACTGTCTTTTGTTTCTTGGATGACCACGACACAGGATGTGAACCAAGATAAATAATATACGCCCCCGTAGACTTATAATCATCTTTATCACCTGTCCAGTCTGCATCTGAGAATGCATGCAGTGATATAGTATTGTTCCGTTTCAAGAATATACCTCTGTCTTTTGTTCCCGCAAGGTATCGAAGAAGTCGTTTAACAGCAAGCCAATGAATGTATGTGGGTCTGTGCATGAATTGTGATAGCTTGTTGACAGCGAAAGCTATGTCCGGGCGAGTGAAGTGTAGATATTGAAGACTGCCGACTACTCGACGGTATTCAGAACCATCGGTGAGAGCTGTGCCTGAATTTAGCTGTAGGCAAGCTGTTGTGTCCATGGGAGAGGACACTGGTTTTGCTGATGCGATATCTGTGCTGTGAAGAAGATCTACGATGTACTTCCTTTGATTTAATAACAGCCCCTCTGCTGATCGTGTAGCCTAAACTCCAAGGAAGTAACTTAACTCATCAAGGTCTTTTAGTGAGAAACGCTTGCTTAGCAGATCAATGAACTCTTGTACTTTGCTGGAGTTGTTTCCTGTTACAGTGATATCATCAACATATACAAGTGTGTATAGTAAAACATCACCAGAGTGAAAGATAAAGAGTGAAGCATCAACCAGTGAGTTTTTGAATCCTGCTTTAAGTAGAAACGCGCGAAGCTCCAGATACCATGCACGTGGTGCTTGTTTAAGCCCATATAACGCTTTTCGTAGTTTGCATATGTGGTTTGGTTTGTCTTTGTCTATGAATCCAGTTGGCTGAGCCATGTAGACATCCTTAGTTAAGTGACCTTGTAGGAAGGCATTGTTGACGTCTAACTGACGAAGAACCCAATCTTTAGATACAGCAACCCCGAGAACTGTAAGTATTGTTGCATGCTTGACAACGGGACTGAATGTTTCGTTGTAATCAAGACCTGGCCGTTGATGGAATTATTTTTACACGAAAAATCCATTTGTGGCCAACCAGATTGTAACTGGGAGATGATGGGACGAGATCCCAAGTGTGGTTGGCAACTTGGGAATTAAATTCACTAGACATAGAGTTTCTCCATCTGTGGTCTTTTATTGCTTGTGTTACATTGGCTGGTTTATCATCTGACAGCACCGTTGATTGCATTGAAAATTTGATGGTAGGTTTGACTATCCCAGCTTTTGCCCTTGTTTGCATCCGATGAGTGTTGCCTGTATTAGGAATAATGGCTGGTGTTACTACTGTTTCATGGTTGTCTGGTGCTGGCGTGTCTGGGGCATCCAATGATGTTGTGCTTGTTGAAGTTGATGTTTCCTGAGATAGCACAAGTGTAGGTTCTCGAACAGTAGATTGTGAGTCTAATGAGTTTTGTGTTTCAGATGAATGGAGCGTACCTGGGGGTTGCAGTGGCAGCGGTGGGGAGCTGGTAACTGAGAATACAAGTGGCGATGACAGAGAGATAGTGGTGACTGGCGGACACCAAGTTTCAATGGAAGAATTGGAATGTGTTTGAGGAAGAGAAAGAGATTTGAAAGAAAGCTCTGTTTCGACGAATTGAACATGTCTGCTTATAAATATTCGACCAGAGGAGGGTTCGAGGCAAAGATAAGCACTTTGGCTGAGAGAATAACCAAGAAAAACACATGGTTTGGATCTCGGTTCAAGTTTGTGACGATTATAGGGTTTCAACCAGGGAAAACATAGACACCCAAAGACCCTTAACTTTGTAAGATTTGGATATGTGCCGAAGAGTTTAGTGAATGGTGTTGAGAGGGACAGTGTTGGTGTCGGTAGTCTGTTAATGAGATATACTGCAGCTGAGAGTGCATAAGTCCAGTAAGTCAGAGGCATAACTGCATGAGATAACAGCATTAATCCTGTTTCGACTATGTGCCTGTGGCGGCGTTCCGAGAATCCATTGTGTTCTGGTGTATGCGGAGGAGTTGTGAGATGTGAGATTCCGTGAGCTGCAAGATAATCCCGTAGTGTGATATACTCTCCACCATTATCTGAATAAAATGTTATTAATTTTTGTTGAAAACGTGTTTCAGAAAGGCTCTTTCACCTTATGAATATTTCTTTTACATCGGATTTGCGTCGAAGAGGGTAAAACCAAATGTAATGAGTATAGTGATCCACAAAAATCACATAGTACTTATATCCATCGATTGAATGAAGAGGAGATGTCCAAACATCTGAGTAAACAAGTTCAAGCGGTTTAGTGGAATTAAGAGACGATTTTTGTGAAAAAGAAAGCTTGTGCATTTTATTACTGAGACAGGGAGAGCATGAAAACGATGTTTTTGAATCAGAAATCAAAAATGAAGAAATAGCAGACTTTAAAATTGGAAAAGCTGGATGTCCTAATCTTGAATGCCAGATTGAAACAGGTTGTTTTGTGATGGTGGAGTACGCAAAGGGAGGGGTAGGTTGTCGATGTGGCCACTCGTATCCACCGTTACTTGCTTCCCCCGTGACCACTGGGGTCCCCGTGGCTAACTCCTTCATCTGAAACGAATGTGGAAAGAATTCCACAAAAACATCATTGTCAGTACAAAGTTTATGAACTGAGACTAGATTTCTTGCTATCGACGGAACATGTAACACATTTTTCATGTGAAAATGACGATTAGGAGAGGTAAGAGTGGAAACACCAGTATTAATGATTTCTAAACCTGATTCATTCCCAATCTGAACGTTATCACCTCCAGAGTATGGTGAGTGGAGTGATAAGTTAGCCAAGTCTGACGTTAGATGATGAGATGCCCCAGAGTCAAGGAGCCAAGCATTATTGTCAAGAGATGATACCACCGTATTGTGGGCGTGTGCTGCAGCTGTGTATGCTTGAGGTGACAGGCCAGAGTTACTTTGTTGAGGAGACTCTGATTGGGAGATGATGTGAAAGCGATGACAACGTTTAACATTATGTCCTTGTACACCACACGCCTGACACTTTCCAAGATACGGCCGAGGAGTGTATCCTCCTTGTTGACGATTAGAAGATTGATTTCCAGAGTTACCTTTGTTGTTGTTGCGCCAGTTCTGAGTCCTGTGTTGGGCGTGGTTTTCTGTGATCAGAAAGGAGGGAGGAGGTGCAGTAAGTGTTGAGATTGCAAGCTCACGATTGATTAGTTTTTCATGTAGTTCCGCGAAAGAGATATGTGTGTCACGGCTATGAACTGCTTCAATCAGAGACTTGTAGTCATCACTTAGACCTTCTAGAACAATGTCTGTGAGATCTTCATGAGGAACTGGGTTCCCAAGTAGCGCTAAGGAGTCAGCCTTCGTTTTTATTTGTTGCATATATGTGTCAATGGAGTTTGTTCCTTTAACACAGGTTTTCAATTGATTTTTCAATTGTTTTATGTGACCACGAGACGGTTTTGCGTATGTCTGGGACAGTGTCTCCCACACTTCTAGTGTTGTTGCTGCCATGGTAATGAGAGGTTGATGAGCTAGTTCAACTGAGCCCATGAGCGAGCTATACAGCAAGCTATCTTGACGATGCCATAAGACATAGGCTGGATTGGGTTCGTCGCTACCGGAACTGGTGGTGATCTTCGGTGGCGGGATAGTTGATGAGGGATCAGTGAAGTGTAAGAGATCATAACCTCTGGGAAGAGATTTGATCTGAGCACTCCAAGTTAAGTAGTTTGTTGCTGACAATTTGGTAATGTTAATCATATTGACAGAGACAAACAATGGAGAGAGACCGGAATTAGTCACTTCGGTCGATGAAAAAGATGTCATTTTTGTTTTAGTTTTTGAAGAGGTGGTCATTCTGAAAAGAGAGCTCTGATACCATATAGTGTTTAAGGTTTTCTATATTGAATAATATTATTTGTAGAGATACATGAACATATATACATCTTGAAGGAAATAAATGAGAGAATATACAGTAGAATAAAATCCCTTGATTAACTCTATGAATAATACCAAATGAGATACGGTATTAACTCTATATTATATTTTTTTATATTAATTATATTTTTTCTGTAATATTTTATATTTTTTAGTGCTTAATTTTGATTTTAATCTTCACTTACATTTCTGTTATAAAGTTTCAATCTAAATAATTTTTTAAATATAAAAATAAAATCTAATTAAATATATAAATTAACATTTTTTAATATAAATAATTTTTGGCAATAAATATATCCCTTCGTAATTTTTGGCATACTAGTCTATACTATAAAAGAAAAAGGTTCTTCCCGACAAGTGGCAGCCTTTATAGACACCACATGTGGTTTTTTTTTATTTTGGTCTCTGATTTTTTTAATTTTTATTTATTTATTTTAAATTTTTACTCAAACTCACAAGAACCTATCTACTTCTCTTATTAAATTAAATAAAAACTTTTTCTTTACTCTTACTTTTTTTTTTATCGTTAAACCTTTCATATTTCCTTTTCTTTCATGTTTCTTTCGATGTCGTATTCTTTGTTGTTACCTCCGACGATGGAGATCGAGAAATCTTGAAAGTGGGGGAGCTTCCTACAGATTTAATTTCATCGATCGTAATCCTGCTTGGTGCGATTGATATATTGGCGAACGCTCAGAGAGTGTACAGATCATGGCAACGCGTTTGTAAAGATCCTTCCATGCGGTGCACAATCCAGATGAGAAACCTCCCAACCTGTGATTACGATTACGTAAGAGTGTGCCGTCATGCTATTGTGATATAGATATTGATTGATAGAGAAAATCCACACTAGAATCTTCTATAGAAGAATGAAGAGTGGCAAATCAAGGTCTAGGAGACAACTACTGATTTTTTTATTTTATTTTTTTTGTCGACTGATTTAGAAGGGTTGTTTCTAAGAATCAAAGATTTGATTATGGTGGTGATGGTTTTGACGAAGATGATGAATGGGAGTGACTAGATAGATTTAGAGAGAGAGAGAGTTATTTTGTAAAATGATTTGTTAAACTTTTCTAAATATGTTTTCCCGTACATAAGTGTGGCTTATTCTCGGTTTTGCAAAACCAGAGAACTAAAACCAATTTTAATTCAAATAGCTGTAATTTATTAAAACTTACTAAAAAGGTATAAGTAAAGATAAAGTGGAGAAGATACTCTGTATCATATTGATTCGCTCACTACGAATCAATGTTTGTCTGGAACGAATACTTAACTCGAAGGATTCGGAATAGTGTCAAGGTTTGTATGTGGACAGTGACCTTAGTATATGGATTTTTCAAACAGGTATTACTTGTATTAATTTGTGCCAAGGTTTCTATTATGTGTTTTCTAACATTCAGAGATATGCATATTACAAGCTGTTTTGATTTATTACTTAATACCAAAATCTGAAATCTCTCATTAAACTGTTCTTTTTTTAACTAATGCAAATGTTTTGACAGTATCCAAAGAGAAGAAATGTAGAAGAGGGTGATGAATTTGATTTTAATGACAACTTTACAGCTCCATTGTATGGCATTAAGGTGCATCATTGTTCTCTTCCTAGAATCTTGTTTCTTTTATTTAGCATATACAATATACAGTATCATTCTCCGTTGTTTTTATGTATAGTTAAAGGTAAATGCAATCCAGATGAAAGACAGTTGAGGAGAACACAAGTACAACAAAGAGAGTATTCCAAGACAGACAATACCAGATTGATGCAGCCATTGTTAGAATTATAAAAACAAGAAAAGTGTTAACTCATACTCTTTTAATCACTAAGCTTTTCCAACAGGTAAATTTTATAACTCTTGTTGCTGTGATGATATTAGATAAACAGAGGGAATATGTTTTATTGAGATCATACGTTTGAGATTCATCCAATGTGAGAGGGCATAAAATTTGATAAATTTATTTAGGCTATAAAAACGGATATTTTATATTTCTGTAATTAATGCAATGCCTTTAAATAAATAAAAAATACAGCATGAAAAAAATATAATCACTCGTAACCTTCACCTTAAAAAAAAAAGAAGTAATGGCTTCTCTTTGGTTGAATTTGTTCTCCTTAATTCTAATATGCTTCATTTGTATAATTAAACCAATTCCGGTAAGTAAATTTGTCAAAATATAAATATAAAAATTTCTCATATGAAAATTGTTATATTTGTATTGTAGCATCAAGAAACCGAATTCCAATGTGTAAATATACACACAATCTGCATTACAACATCCTCAAATGAAGAATCATATTTGTAACATCTCATGTTCTGATATGGTGGTGCATGAGAAGAGGTTTAAGATATTTGATTTGGCTACTTATGTCACCAAAGTGCACTTATCTTTTCGGTCAACCACTCCTTCAGAACTCTGCAGTTAAGCGTGCTTGGGCTGGAGTAGTACTAGGATGGGTGACCTACCAGGAAGTGATTGTCGGTACTGTGTAAGTGAGGCCAACGCACATGGAAAGATCATGTGGTGATTTGTAGGGACAGTAAACAAGTTCTTGAATTTCAGAAAAATAATGCACCGACCGTCGGACAAGGGTGAGGCCCAATGGGGCTAGAAAGGACGTGGAGGCCAAATAGACCTAGAAAGGACGTGGAGACCCAATGGGCCTAGAGAGGACATAGGATCGTCCACGGGCCTAAAAGAGACATTGGTGTGCTCACAGACGGTGGCTGTCGGGATATTACATTTGGTATCAGAGCCGAACCCAGATGAGTGTGGAGTCAGGAGGGCCCACACCATCAAGGTAACGGTCTTGGCGCACAACGAGGACGTTGTGTTCTTTGAGTGGGGGTGATTGTAACATCCCATGTTCTGATATGCTGGTGCATGAGAAGAGGCTTAAAATATTTGATTTGGCTACCTATGTCACCAAAGTACACTTATCTTTTCGGTCAACCACTCCTTCAGAACTTTGCAGTTAAGCGTGTTTGGGCTGGAGTAGTATTAGGATGGGTGACCTACCGAGAAATGATTGTCGGTAATGTGTAAGTGAGGCCAACGCACAGGGAAAGATCATGTGGTGATTTGTAGGGACAGTAAACAAGTTCTTGAGCCTCAGAAAAATAATGCACCAACCGTCGGATGAGTATGAGGTCCAATGGGTCTAGAGAGGACGTGGAGGTCCAATGGACCTAGAGATGACACATAGTTGTCCACGTGCCTAAAGGGAACATTGGTGTGCTTACGGACGATGCCGGTCGGGGTATTACATTAGACATGTATTATTCATTTACCATTGTTTAATACTAATCAAGTTTTGTATAACAAATATGTTGAAATAATTAAACCTATACTCTTAGTTATTGTAGACTAGACCAAGTCCAGACCTTATATCAATGTTGTCTAAGTCCAATGATGACATAACCACAGAGATTGGTTCGAAAGGATGTCCTAATGGACAAGTACCTATTCATAAACCAACAACCACCATTACTAATAATCTTATTCATCCCCAAGAGTGTGATAGACAAGGTGCTCTTGTCTTTGTCTTCATATTAATTAACTTCGATGGTAACATATGAATTTTAAAATATTATTTTTTCATTGAGTTTTCTTAGCCAATAGCCTGAAAATGTAATATTTCAGTTTTACATAGCATTATTAGTTATTTTTCTAATTTATCATGAACAACTTGTTGATAGATTTTATTTAAAAAAATAGAAAAAACTTTTTAATAAAGTTTAATTTTGATAGATTTTTATATGCCAACCAGGTC
Source organism: Leavenworthia alabamica (assembly GCA_000411055.1). Lineage (NCBI taxonomy): Eukaryota > Viridiplantae > Streptophyta > Magnoliopsida > Brassicales > Brassicaceae > Leavenworthia > Leavenworthia alabamica. Next base: position 79,820 of record KE156314.1, read on the forward strand.
TTCAATCTTAAACCATCTTGTAAAGTCTTACTCTGTTCTATAACGCATGATCCAAGGAAAGAATAGCTTTTTAACTGTTTGGATTCTGTTAGGCTCTTCTCTATGGATGCTCTGCTGGTGATTTAGCTGTTATTCTACGTTGCGATGAGTTTAGCTTTCTTCTCCTGATCCCGTCTAGGTTAATCGAATATTTGAGTGTTTCGTTCAATTCTTGTACTGCATATCAATGGTTCTATGGATTGATGCCGGGTCTACGCCGATGACGGCAAACAAAAAAGCTGATCTCTAAGCTATATCTGCTCGCAAATAATCCACCGCCATCGAATTCAAAGTATCTACTCTCTCCTTCTATTTGATTCTGAATCATCTTATTCTGCTCCAAAGTTTGATATCGAGATTTCTTAACTGAGATATTATAGAGCTTGATTTGATTTTTCATATCTTTGCTGATGTATATATTCACTTGGAAACGCATGAGCAGGGCAATGAATGTGTGAGGAAAAGGAAAAAATTTTACTCTCAGGCCACTGATTGCTACACTAAAGCTATTAATCAGAGAGTTTTAACTGACTCAGAGACTTGAATCTTGATCTTTAATCGAGCTCATGTTAATCTACTTTTAGGTAATTCTCATCGTGCCCTCACTGATGCTGAGGAAGCAACCATACTATGTCCTGGTAATGTTAAGGCTATGTATCGACCTGCAAAGACATCAATGTCATTGGAGTTGCTAGATGAAGCAAAATCTTATTGTCAAAAGGGAATCAAGAATGACCCAAGTAATGAAGACCTGAAGAAGCTTCTAAAATAGGTGAATTCTAAAACACAAGAGAAAGAGCAACATGAAGCTCAAGTCTCAAGGGCTGTTTCATCGTCATTCTTCCTTTTTCTTCTTTAGTCTTCACATCCGGAAATGAAGCTCGTAAGGTAGTGTTTCAATTTTAATTCGTATTTCTTTTTTTTTAATCTCATGTTGTTTTTGATGTTAATTAGCTTTGGATATGGAATCCATTCCCATTCTTTAGCTTGAGCTGATTTGTGTTTTTTTAGGGGATATGTGTTGATTGGATCGAATAGATTTTGATGAAGTTAAACAATGAAACTGTGTCGATCGAGCTGAAGAAGGTTACTGTGGTCCATGGAACCATCACTGGTAGGTTCTACTTAGTTTTCGTTTCTTTTCTAGCTCTGTTTCTAGGTATAGTCTGCTGTTACTGATACAATTTGCGATATGTTCCCTAAACTTCAGTTTTGAGCCATTGTTGTGGTCACAATAGATTGAGTAAGCAGAAAATTAATTAGATTCACTCGCCAGAAGTATATCTATTAAAAGTTGAACTTGATGATTTTGGCATGTGTAGATGTGATCAACTGATCATGAATACTCACTTAAAAGCTGTTAAAATGAGTCTGAACTCTGAAGGAGAAAAATCAGGTAACTATCTAAGCTTGAGGGGTAACAATATCGGCTACGACATTCATCGTGATAGCTTAAACCTGGAGACTTTACTTGTAGAAGATACTCCTAGAGTTAAACCTAAATATCCTGTTGCTGGTACTGCTCTATTTTTTTTGGATGTTTATAGTATTCGTATTCATAAGCTATAAGTTTCCTTTTATCAATTCATTTTTCTTTTCTTCTTTTCATCCTTAGGGAATCCTGTTGGAAACGGTCGTGGTCGTGGCAGAGGTCGATAGATGTAGTAATTCATGGAAAAAGTTAAAGGTATGTGAGTTTAGTTTGAAGGTAAATTACTGAGTTATGTATCTAGCAAACTCTTGCAAAGTATTTGATTAAGAAATTGGTGTGATTGATATGCTCATAAGGAATTTTACTATGTAATGAGATTTGATAGATAAGAAGATTTAGCTTTTCATGTTATAAGACCATGTATAAAGATTTTTATTCATACGGCAAATCTAATCATCAAAATGCATGAACATGTTGATACTCTTGTAGTATATAACTCCTCCATTACTCATCCATTTGTAACTCTGTCTCCCATGTTCTTCCAATAAGATTCGTGATTGTAAACAGGTTCCCCAATATAATGGTAGGGATCATAAGGGTAAGGATCACAAGGGTAAGTCATAGCAACTCTTATCAGGATCTTTTGCTACATACAATAAGAATTAATACTTCTCTTAACATCATAAGAGAAGTCTTTCTCTTTCTCTCTAAGACAAAAGTATAGACTTTATTAATTAATACATAGACTTACCTTCATGTTCTTGTCTTGTTTATGAAGCTCAAGTCTCAAGGGTTGTAGTGGAAGCCAAGGTTTGATTATTGGATCGAATATAATGAATAAGTAAACTCATTTACATGAAAATGAAGCTTTGACACATAAGAATCTATAGAACCCTTATATTATCATTTGATTTGATTCTCAGTTTTTGATGGTTTCTCTGCAGGCTTGCCTCTCTGCGATCGAGAGCAGAGGTGTGAAGATTGGAAAAGCAATGTACCGAGAACTCACCGGTNTGGATCGAATATAATGAATAAGTAAACTCATTTACATGAAAATGAAGCTTTGACACATAAGAATCTATAGAACCCTTATATTATCATTTGATTTGATTCTCAGTTTTTGATGGTTTCTCTGCAGGCTTGCCTCTCTGCGATCGAGAGCAGAGGTGTGAAGATTGGAAAAGCAATGTACCGAGAACTCACCGGTCTGAAGAAGCCAATGTTAGATCGAAGCAACATCCTTCACTGGCCTGTCCTGCTTCTTTGCGAAGAGGTCATGACAAGTGACTTTGTCGAGGACTTTTGTGAAACAACGTTTTTAGCTCATCTTGATATGATATCCTTTTGTTTTCGGTTTTCATTTTTTTTTCTTATTCTTGCATCTCGTTTTAATAACTTTAAAGATTATCTTTGTTTCAGTGTATTTTATGTCCTTCCTTAGCGGTCTAAACATGTTTTAAGAGGATAATCCGCCGCTGCCATGAGATGAAAACATGAACTACACGCGCGATGTTATTGAGCTTTACCACGAGGTACCAACTCTTTTTTTAGATTTTCTTGTACTATGTGTAATGCCATGTAACTGTAGTATTTGCTTTGCAAAGTGTTTCAGCTTAGCCAATCATTGTTTAATGTCACCATCTCAAATTCTTACATATAGTTTCCCTTTTAACTACTTGCTATTTCCAAAATGTTCTTTGTCTTCATGAATTGAACATCTCCGATGAAAAATGATAAAATTGATAAGACTTGAAGGTGTTATGAAGCATAGTAATAATAGTAACATCAGAAATATCTCTCTTATTTTATTCTTTCCTAGGCAAATTCAGGTACTCTATTGCCTAGGAGTAGAGTTCTGCAGTATTTTCTAGAAGGTACAAAAAGTTATCAAGCTGAAACTAGCGGAGAAGCTGAGGACGCAAGCTTAACCAAAACACATTGTAACCGTAAGAATCTTAAACTTACTATAATATCTCATGTAAAATTGTTATGCTGTATATTTAGTATGCATAGCACGTATACACGCAAGGAATTAATGTTGATGGTTTTCTTAAGTTAGTAAAAATATATAATTATTTATTTAATAAAATAAAAATAGAAAATAATAAGAAATGCTATTTATAATTAACTTTCAAAAACGTCGAATATAAAATATATGAAACAATATAGTTAAATTTACTACTATCTTAAATTAACATAAATATTATTTTAAATTTTATATATATATTAAATGTAAAACTTATTATTAATGTAACATCTAAATATATATGTTTCTACCAAAATATATAATATTTAAAATTAGGAATAAGAATAAATTTAATAAAGAAAATACTGAATTGTACAAACTAGCTCATATCATTTGATTTGAAAATAACATAAAATAAAAAAATACAAAATTATAAGAAAAACAAAAAGAACAACATATATTCATATAATTTTACCACTTAATATTTTTAATCCACTAACAGACACATACTTAATTAGTCTTAATATTCACATTTCTTCAATCAATTTGAAAACATTTCACAAATCTGTATTCTTTTTTCATATGAGTAAAAAATAAAAATATCAATTATAATACATCATTTTAATATTAATCTTTTAAAACAAAAATCTTGAGACTAAAATAAAAGTATGTGCTCCTAAATTTATATAAAAAATAATTTTTGAATTTGAATATGTTTTAACAATAACTAAAAAAAAATTTATAACATATATATATATATATTTTATAAATAAAATGAAATTTACTTATAGTTATAATTTAGTTACAAAAATGTTAATATAATAAAATAATAAAATATATAGTTAAACCTAACATAGATTTAATTAAACGTAATTATTATATTACAAAACTATTAAAAATATATAAGATTATAAAACAAAGTCTATATTGTTTTAATAAAACCATAGAAACATTAAGAAGATAAAAAATATTTTTAAAATTGATTATATATTTAGTTAGTGCAAAAAATAGAATAATACTAATATAAACCTGGGTACAATTCTAGTGACTAATAATAAGTTTACTAAAAATGAGATATTTAGGTGATTATTTACTTTTATAAAAAAATTAGTCTGAACAAAAGGACAAATATTTTGAGCCACCCTGCCGTCAACCTTTATGTAAAAGATCATCTAGAAGTAGAGCCCGTGATTTTGAAAACTATATTAAACTATATATTAAAAAGCTTATTCAGTACGAACAAGTGAAAAGTATAGTTTATAACATTTAGCAAAATCCAATTCGAATTTCATATTTAAAGAATAATTGTTTCTTTGCTATTTTTAGAAGAAGAAAAAAACAAGATAAAATTTACATATTTTGAATTGTGTGTTTTCAAACATATAAAACTTGTTCATCTAGAACTTTTAGGAGTAAAAGTTATATTATCATGTGTTTTTGTTTGATAAAAATATATCTTATCCACAAAATAATGATATATCTTTGTTTTCAAAATTTGTTTGACACATTAAGTATAAAAAAAGTTGATAATTACATTTTACACCAAAAAAAAACTCCATTGAACCGAGTCCATACCAAAACCCTAGACTCAATTGACGTAAACCAATCCGGTTATCATTGAATAACATGTCTCCGCTGGAAGATATTTTTGCCAGCCACAGTTGATAAATAGTTCCGTGAACTGGAATCGTGTGGGCAATATTATCAAATCAATTAATTTTAGGACAAAAGGGAAGCTGTGGGACCCAAAGCAGGCTGTCAAAAATGGGCGGACCCCAACCAATGATCTAATCCCATTCAATAAATAGAAACCTAATAACAGCAACAAAAAAAAAAAAAAAAA